>NDGM011088239.1:0-16806 GCA_002564305.1 Octomys mimax
GTGCTACCACGCCCAGTCTCAATTGCCATCTGAGTGTGCCCTGGGGGCAGACCCAGCTTGTTAGACCCAGGGATGGAACCCCCTAACCCCTGTGCCTGCTTGCAGTCGCTTTAATCCACTGAGCTATTTGGCTGGCCCTGAGAGGGTTCTTCTGCCTAGACTGCTTTTCTTCCCTCTTCCCCTCCCTCCACCTCATTCAGACTCTAGTTCTATTACCACCTCTTCTCTCAGTTTCCTGTTTTCCCTGAGTTAAAGCTTGTCTGCAACCTTCTGTACTCTTGTGACCATTTTATCTGCCCATCTTGCGTCACCTTGTCACTCATGCCTATTTGCGCGTCAAATCACCTGTGTATCTGGCCTGTCTTCTCTACCAGCCAAAGGCCTCCGAGGACATGTCTGCCTTTTTCACTCCTTAGCCTCTCCTCACCACAGAGGCTCTCATGGGCCGTGGGCACTGTGTACCATCATGAGTGGGTAGGAGGCAGTAGTGGAGTCTGGAAGCTCCAAGCTCTGGGAGCAACCTGAGTAGCACACAGTCTGGGTGGGACACCCAGCTGCAATGGGTAATGAGTCTGTGCCCAAGAGGAGAGTATGGAATGACAAAAGAGATCATGGAGCCTGGTCTTCAAGGTGTGGTACTCCAAAGAGCTGCCTTAACATCTCCTTGGAGTGAGTTAGAAGTCCAAGCTATCAGCCCCAGGCCCTGTAGCCCTAGCCTACAGGATTTCCAAATCTGGGGTGGGTCCAGCAGTCTGTGGGCTACAGATAGCCTTCCTGGTGGCTCCAGTACACAGTAAAGTTTGAAAACCACAGCCAGGGAGTTAGAGACCTGGCTCAAGATGAGAGCTGTTGGTGCATTTCAGAAGCATATGGACTGTGGAGTCAGACCACCTTAGTCCAAAGCTCTGCCCTGAGGTAGAATGGTCAAGTGCATAGGACTCAATAAAACCATCTCTTGGGGTTGTCCTCCTTGAGAATTGGCAGTGGTCCCCATGCTTTCATGTGCATAAGAATCACCTGGGTGCTTTTGAAAATTTCAGAAAGTCTAATTCTGCAAGCCAGGTAAGGCTCAGGAGTCTGTATGTCAAAGAAGTTTCCAGCTGGTCCTGCCATGGGTGGCTCAAGGATCAGATAGTCCTGCTATAAAGGGTTTTGTGTGATGCCTTTTATTTACTAGATCATGGCAGGTAGCTCTGCTGTCTATAACAAGAACATGGCAGGGAACATTGGAGACAGTTGGGATGTTGAGACCAGTTTGTTGTGCTTGGTTCCCTAATGCATGTACCTTCTTTAAACAGGTCTGATGAGGGAGCAGTGTTGAATGGGCAGATAGGGTCCTCGCGGGGGATGTGGGGGCAAGCAGGAAGGGGTAGTTCTCCCATTGTGTAGGTTTGGGAGTACCTGCTCCCTACTTCCTGAATGATGTGCCTGTTTCTCCTATAGCGTGAGCCAGGTTTGTGGGTGGAACAGGGCAGGAATGTTAGGGACTGGCTTTTTTTTTTTTTTTTTTAATGTATTTAGTACAGGGTCTCACTATGCAGGTCAGACTCGTAATGTTTTCAGCCTCCCCAGTGCTGGGATTACGGGTGTGAACCACCATGCCCAGACTCTGTCTTTGGCTCAGCAGGTCCTGGGGGATAGGGGAGCATATGGTGCTGGGGATTGAACCCTGGTCCCTGCACTTGCCTAAGCAGGTGTTAAGTCGGCTGAGCTATCTCACTGGCCCCAGGACTGGCTATTAAAATGGTTTTGACAGTGGGACATTGATGAGTGGTGGTGCCAGAGTGGTGGAGCCCTGGGCTCCTCTGTCAATCTCCTTTCCACACAGCTCAGGAGTCTTATCTCCAGGAGGCCTGGTTCTGCCATCGTGAAGCCTAAGTCTCTTGCCTGACTACACTAACAGTTCTGTATCCAGGGGCTTGAGGACTTGGGCTGCTGGTGACCAGAGGATTCTGGGGTGCTGTTCCCCTAGCCACCACCAGCAGTCTCTGAGGCCCCCTACAAACTTGGCCAGTCCTGGACTCCAGAGCCACTTCAGTACTGTCTAGCCTGGAGGTGACCCTGGAGTAGCTGTCCCCACTCCATGGGGACAATCTAGAGTTGGTTGGGGACCAAACCTCCATCACCAAGTGCTCTAACTATTCCCTCCCCACCCAAACCTCAAGACAGCCAGCCCAAATGGAGGGCCCCTCCTCTGCTTGGCCCCAACCACTCCTTCCTGGGCAGTGCTGGGAAACACAGGTCATAGCTTGAGAATGTGGCCCCGGGCGGGGTGAGGGGATAGGAGGAAGGAGAAGGACATATGACCCCTGCTTAACTACCCCTTCCTTAGCCCAGATGCAAGTGGGTGCCAGTTAAGAGGGGATGTGAGGGGGTGGGGTGCAGCAGCCCCTGGGTTCCTTTATCTTTGGCCATGGTGGGGCTGATGGGTAAAAGGCAGATCACCAGCAGGTGCCCCACAGAGCCGGGTTAGCGTAGGCTTATGTCCTCGGCTGGCTGCTGGGACAGACCTGCTATGGCAAGCTTCAGTTGGCAGAGGTGGGGCTCTGGGCCCTCTTAGGTTGAGAAGGTTGAGAAGGCATCTCCAGAAGGAGGATGAAGGTCCTGCTAGGTCTGGTTTGCATGGCCAGATACAGCAGGCTGTGGTCTAGCTCCATAGTGTTTGAAACTGTTCGGTACCTTCCCAGGTTGGGATCTTGGTGGTTTGGTCTGGACAAGGCACAGGTTGGGCCATTTGCCAGTGGTACCTCCTTTGATGGTCTGCCTGATGGGTCAAGCAAGAGTCTGGGATATTACAGTGCAGGGCCAGCCCACCCCTATCTTCCTCTGGGGCCGGAGGACCTGGAGTCAGGGCTCCGTAGAGGTTCTGCTCTAGTCAGTGTCAGAGCTGTAAGGAGAAGAAGGGCAGGCCGCTGCTTTGGAAGAGCTAAATTCAGCCTGGCTGGCCCTGCCCCTCCCTCACTCCCCCTCGGCTCCTGCGGCTGCCTGGGTTTTAGCAGGCACCACCTTCCCAGCCAGCCGTCTGCCTGCCTGCCTGCCTGCCTGCCTGCCTGCCTGCCTGCCTGCCTGCTACCCAGCCTCTCGCTGGCCACCCCTACCTTGCCCTCCCCCTCAGGAACTCCTTCCCCTCCCCCAGGGCCAGCTCACTGCAGGCCTCCGCTGGGTCAGCGGTCAGCGAGTGAGTGGGACTGAGGAGGCTGGGATTGTGCTCCCAGGGGAGCCAAGGCGGGGTGGATAGTGGACAGGCAGCAGGAGGGCCTGGTGCCAAGGCAGAGCCTTCAGGAAGGTGCAGGCTGGGGTCCGTGTGCAGAGTCTTGGGGTGAGTTGGGGTACAGCCCTTCTGGGGGCTTTGGGTGGGGGAACTAGGAGGAGGGGCCAGGGGGCTGTGACAGATTCATGTCTGTATTTGGCAGTCGGATAGGAGCCAGCTCTGTAAGGCTGGGCCCCTGGCCAGTTGCAGGGGAGGGCGTCAGGGCCCTGGGGACTCCCCTCCCCCAAGGCAGACTCTGGTGCCCCCCTCTTCTTCCCCAGGCTGCCCTCTTCCCCAGCTGAAGTGGGTGACTTCAGCTCTGCTTTTCTACTCCTGAGGGTTTTGGGGGCATGCTATAGGGCTGGGGTCAACAGGTGCCCCTGGGGTGTCTATGGCAGGAAGCTGAGAAGGGAGAGGGGGCAGGGCAGGCTGGACGGTGCTGCCTCATTGGCTCTGGATCAAGGTCAGGATGGGGCTCCTCTGAGGTGTGTGTTCCTGCCTACCAGATGCAGCTTGCCTGAGAAATGGGTGTCTGGGCTCTGCCACTGTGGGGTCAGAGATGAGCGCCACCTGCTTTTGGAGTCAGCAATTGGCAGTTTGGCCCCCCAGTCCATGCCAGGAATGTGGGTGTCCTGATCCAGTGGATTTCCAGGTCTCCCATAAACCCCTTTGCTGGCCAAGCCCCTTGCATCAGGCCCTCCGGGGTGATACTGCCTCCCAGAAGGATCAGCAGGGCCACGGTTGGCAAAGGCTGTGGCAGATGAGGAGTCAGAGGCTGGGAGAGGAAGCACCTGGGCAAGGTCCCACAGTGAGTGAGCGAGCAGGGCCCTGGAGGTAAAGTCAGGCCAGGGCCTGCAGGCCCCACCTCTGCTCACTCTGGGTTTTGGGGGATATCCCAGCTCACTCTCCATATCTCTCCACCCCCTTTCTCCCCTGGCATCCTCTCTGTCTCTCCTCCAGGTGGGTCCACATCCCCTTTCAGCAGCCCTATCACCTCTGACGAGGAGTACCTGAGCCCTCCAGAGGAGTTCCCGGAACCTGGGGAGACCTGGCCCCGAACCCCCACCATGAAGCTCAGCCCCAGCCAGAACCACCATTCTTCCGACACTGGCTCCAAGGCACCCCCCACCTTCAAGGTCAGACCTCTAGGCTGGTACCCAGACCTCCACAGGCCCTCTTTCCTTTGTGTGCCCCCTTATTCTTGGGGCCATGCTTAGGCTCCAGTAAGACCTGGAACTTTGCCCTATTAACTTATCCAGAGCCAGCCTCCATAGTTTGGTGGGAGAGAACAGGGAGAAACCTCTGTTCCAATCCCGCAATCCCAGGAGCCAGTGCTGTACCTTGACTGTCACTCCTGATTCTTTGGGGTCCCCCTCCCTTAGGTCTCACTTATGGACCAGTCAGTGAGAGAAGGCCAAGATGTCATCATGAGCATTCGTGTGCAGGGGGAGCCCAAGCCTGTGGTCTCCTGGTGAGTAGCAGCCACTTTCACCTGAGCACCCCCAGCCTGGGTCCATGAGCTGGCTTTGCTGGAATGGAGGGGAGCCCTAGAGGACTTTGGGGGTCCCTGTCCCAGGTACCACCCCCTGTACACTCCTTGGCCTGGTACTCAAGGCCAATTTGGGGCCTTTCTGGGGAGGAGTTGGTAGTAAATGTTCTCGTGTCCATATACTCTGGATGAGTGGCCAGGGGTCCCCTTACCCTAGCCCCACAGTTGATGGTAGGTGACTTTTGAGGCCCACTCTGGGCACAGTACCGTGCTGGGCCTGATCATCACAATTTGTTTCTGAGCTCCTAGAAACCCAGAGTTAAATGTGAGTCTCAGCTGTGGTACCTTGCTCATCCTGGGGCCCTGGAAGAGCAACTGCTCAGTGTGTTTTGCTGTTGGTTTGTGTTCCATTGTTCATTTTTAATTGATTGTCTGGTTTCCACTGTGATTTTTTCAATGCTATAAGTTCTTTCATATCCCTTTTGGGAAGCAGAAAAGCTATCTCTCCATTGGAGATAAATAACAATAAGACAGGGGAAATTAAGAACAGTTCAGAGCTAAATAGCAAGGCTTCATTCCAAATGTAGTGGTTCTGCACAGAGATCCAGATGGGCTGCTGTGCTCTGGAAGTTCTAGGTGGGGCAGGGAGGTACAGTAAGGTGGAGATCTCACCCTTCAGTCCATGGGTGCCCCAGTTAGGGGGACAGGTTTTGGGGAAGATGAGAGACCTGCGTGGCTCTGTAGCACCTTGCTGCTGTACCTATGGGTCAGGCTCCCGGGCTCTGGGCTGAGTTCTTATCCTCTACCAGGCTGAGAAATCGCCAACCTGTACGTCCAGACCAGCGGCGCTTTGCCGAGGAGGCAGAGGGTGGGTTGTGCCGGTTGCGGATCCTGGCAGCGGAGCGTGGTGATGCCGGCTTCTACACCTGCAAAGCGGTCAACGAGTATGGCGCTCGGCAGTGCGAGGCACGTCTGGAGGTCCGAGGTGAGAGCCTCACGCCCTCACGGTCCCCACCTGGCCCCATGCCCACCTACCCACAGCTCTTACACAGCCTCTGTTGCAGGATGCCACACTCTGAGGGCTGAACCATCCCCTAGTCTGGCCACTCATGTTAGAGTTGAGTAAACTGAGGTCCAGAGAGAGGAAACAACTTGCCCAGAGTTACAGAGCAAATTATCCACACTCAGCTTACTACGCAGCACTGCCTTCCCCATGTGTTGTCACCCAGCCCCTGACACCAGCCACGGACTCTGCTATACACAGCCACTGTCCTCGCTTCACACCCTCCTAAGGCTTTGTCGCCAAGCTGTGCCCAGCCTGCGCTCATACCACTCCCCACTCTCCTCTTGTGCCCTTGCCCTCCCTGCCCTCCTCTGCTGGGCAGCAGCATTTGTGATGGTGGTGGGGGAAGCTGGGAGTGTTGGACCCGTTCGGAGGGACCTTTGGGGTGAGTGGGGCATGGAGTGCTGTAGGGACCTGGGGGTCCCAGTGTAAGCACGTTCCTGAAGTGTGCAGAGAGCTGAGCCCTAGGACTGGGGACATAACGCAGGGTCTGGACAGGACCAGGGTCCTGACATCCAGGCCACTGTCTGTCCTCTCAGCTGCCTGCTGAGGCCCTCCCACCTCCCCTTCCCTGTGATGGCTCAGAACCAGGGGCCTCTCTTCAGCACCTCACTTTCCTTCCACTCCCTGTGTCTCATGAGGCATAGTCCCTCCACCTGGCAGAGGCCAGCTCTAGGGACATCCTGAGACACCCTCAGCACTTGCGGTCACAATCCCTCTCCAGGCCTCCTCACCCGCCTCACCTCCCGGGTACTGCTCGTTCCTGTGGTTGCCACCTCTCTGGTCCTTCTCTGGTCCTTCAGTCCCCATCCTTGGCCTGTTCCACCTCCTTCAGGGTCCAGCTCTGCCTCGCTTCTCTGTGCTAACCCATGTTGTGATGCTTTTCTCTTTGGGATTCCTCCCGACATCCTGCAGGCTTCGGGGTGCTCCTGATGCCTGTGAACGCCTCTCCCCTGGTTGCCCTGGGTCTCTGCTGCCCAAGAACCCAAGGGACCTGGCCTCTGGCTAGCCGATGGCCCTCCTGTCCCAGGCCTGGCCTTGGGGGAACTGAAAGCGGCAGTGCTGCCTGCAGTGTTAGAGGCAGCTCCGTATCCCGAAGGGCCCTAGCCAGGTCTGTGTGCCAGTGCGTGTGTGGTGTGCCTGTGTGAGAGCGCGTGTGTGCGCTGCACTAACCTGCCGCTTGCTGACTGAGGTTTTTGTCTGTACACAGGCGAGTGAGCTCAGGGGGCCGCCTGCGCTCCCCCCGCTACCCTCCGAGCTGCGCCCCTGTCTCAGGCACCTCTCGGACCTCGCTGTGTTTCACTGCCTCCTGCCCACAGACCCAGCCGGCCCGCCGGCCCGGACCTGTCCCCGCCTCCCCTCCCCTCCCCAGCCCATGTAGTACTCCGGGGTAGCCCACGGGCCCCTGAGAATGTTCCTTCCCCGAATGGATACGTGGCTGGAAGGCCCCCAAATGGACTAAGTGCTAGAGGGGTTGGCCAGGAGGGGTGTCACGCCTGTGGGGAGCACCAAGCGAGTGCATGTGCTACGCTGCTGCAGGCCACTGTCTGTCTCCGTGTCTGTCTGTCTGTCTGTGTGTCTGTGACAGTCAGGGAAGGATGCCTCTGATGTGGGGTGGGGTGAGGCCACAGGAGAGGTGAAGGGATGGCACCCACAGGATGGAGGGGCCCAGAGGGAAGGGGCTGTGGTCAGGGGACTCACTGGGAAGGGGCAGGGCACTGACCATTCCAGAAAAGGATTTCAAATGGCACAACACTTTCTATTCCCCAGGCCACCAAAAGCCAGAGAGGCCTAGGGCTAAGCCCTGACCCTGGTGGTTTAGGGCCCAAAGGGGGCTCCCTCAATCAAGGTCAGCGCAGTGGCTGCTCTGTCTGAGAATAAGGGAGTTAGCCAGGCTTGGCACAGCAATGGGGCCATAGAGGGGATGGAGGTATTTGGAAACACTATTTCTAAGCTCAAATAAAGTCCAGTTTGTACCCAGCTGGTGTGCTGTGTTTTTTTTTCTGCTGCCGGTCACTGCTACCACATAGTCCTCTTGGTGCCCCTCCCTCTGTTCCCTCTCACCACTCATGAGCTCTCCTTCCCTGGGCCCGCTTGGGGTTCATCTCAAAGCCAGACCAAGGTTTCCTTTCAGTTCTGGATGGGTGGGTGGGCTTCCACCTTCTTGAGAGGAACAAAATGCATCTCTCTCTCTGTGTCTATCTGTCTCTCTGTGTGTGCGTATGTGTATCTCCCTCACCCTGTGTGTCTCTGCTCTGTGTGTCCCCCCTGTGGCTGCCTTCCCCCAGCACACCCTGAAAGCCGGTCCCTGGCCGTGCTGGCCCCCCTGCAGGACGTGGACGTGGGGGCCGGGGAGATGGCGCTGTTTGAGTGCCTGGTGGCAGGTCCTGCTGACGTGGAGGTGGACTGGCTGTGCCGTGGCCGCCTGTTGCAGCCAGCGCTGCTCAAATGCAAGATGCATTTTGATGGCTGCAAATGCAAGCTGCTGCTCACCTCTGTGCATGAGGACGACAGTGGTGTCTACACCTGCAAGCTCAGCACGGCCAAAGGTAACTACTACTCATGCAGGCCCTCGGGCTACCATGGATGTCCAAGAGTAGAGGGAGGAGACTAGAGGTGCAAGAGCTGGGTGCAAGTTGAGATGCCCAGGATGAGGGTCTCAGACTCCTAGGGGACGTGCAGTGGGGGGAGAGGCAGTACAGGATGTCAGCAGCAAACAGGGAGTATGCAGAGCAGTACTTGGCAAAGAGTGCTGCTCTCATACCTGCTGTTCCCACAAGTGAGCAAGTCCCCTGCGATGCAGCAAGCAGACCAGGCCTTGGGCTCCCTCTCTTGCCGTGCCAGTCCCCAGCCAGTGTCTTTGCACAAGTCACTTCCTCTGTCTGAGCTGTAGACTATTCATCTGTGCAAAAAGAACCATGCTAATACCTGCTTTGTAGGGAAATAGGATTAGTGAGAGAACCAGTGTAAAACAAAGCATAGGGCCTGGCAAAGGGTGGCGCCTAACACATGCCAGCTGCTACTATTGATGACATCTCGGCCTTGGGCTTGTCCTCATGCAAAGCATAGAGATGACAGTACCTGCCTCTCCAAGTCCAGACACTACAGGGGTTTAGGAAAAACCATTTGAGTCAGCCCAGAGGTTGCAGACATTTTTTCTTGAGGGCCAGAGTGGAGCCAAGGGGCATCTGCTGTGGGTGTGGAGCAGGTCAGAAGGAACATGGGCATAAGCTAGGTGCAGAGGAAAGTTCTGAGAGTGGGGCATAGGGAAGGCAGTGGCTTGGTTTTTAGAGTCGGGGAGGCCAGGGCTAGGCCCTGGGCTGCTATGTGCATCCTGTCTATCTTGGCAGCCTACTGCCTGCCCTTGCTGACCTCCGCCTCCCTAGAAGACCTGTTGTATAGATAGGTCTTTGTCCACTGCCTCCCCTGTGCTCAGAACCTTGGTCGGGCTCTGCCCAAGCTCCCTAATTTTGGATAGAATCCATGATATAGGATGCCTGGGCCTGCAGGGCCTTCTCTACCCAGTGTTGCCTCCCCACCACCCAGATGAGCTGACCTGCAGTGCCCGGCTGACTGTGCGGCCCTCCCTGGCGCCCCTCTTCACCTGGCTGCTGGAAGACGTGGAGGTGCTAGAGGGTCGCGCTGCTCGCCTTGACTGCAAGATCAGTGGCACCCCACCACCCTCTGTTTCCTGGACTCATTTTGGTATGTGCCCTTCCCACTCTGCAGATGTGGGAAACTCCCATGGACCCAGACCAGGAGGGGGTGTTTCCTGAGTACATGTTCTACATCCTTGCCCTCCTGCCCCCAGGCCATCAGGTGGAGGAGGGTGACAACTTACGGCTGCAGCAGGATGGGGGTCTGCACTCACTGCACATTGCCCATGTGAGCAGCGAGGACGAGGGGCTCTATGCAGTCAGTGCCACCAACATGCACGGCCAGGCACACTGCTCCGCGCAGCTCTATGTGGAGGAGCCGAGGACAGCTGCCTCAGGCCCCAGGTACTGTGTGGGTACCAGGTGCTGCTACTGAGGGGCCCCTACCCCCTCAGAGGGGCCCCTGCCCTGTGCTGGAAGGTGCAGCTCTGCACCTCTGGACAGCTGTGTGGTCCTTACAGCTCAAAGCTGGAGAAGATGCCATCCATCCCTGAGGAGCCAGAGCAGGGCGAGCTGGAACGGCTGTCTATTCCTGACTTCCTGCGGCCACTGCAGGACCTGGAGGTGGGCCTGGCTAAGGAGGCCATGCTGGAGTGCCAGGTGACCGGCCTGCCCTACCCGACCATCAGCTGGTTCCACAACGGTCACCGCATCCAGAGCAGCGATGACCGGCGCATGATGCAGTGTATGTTTCCTTTTTCCCTAGGCTCTCTCAGGGCCTTCTTTCTGCAGCCCAGTTGGAGATGGGGTTCCTGGGAAAGAGAGGTCTTGGGATCCACAAGGTCATTGCATTTTTCCTTGAGGCCATACAATGGTCTCCTGCTGGTGGCCCTGGTAGCCCTTACTGGACAGTCAGTGCAGTTCTATAACAGAATTGTTAGGAGAATTAAACCAGCTCCTAGAGATGAAGCACCAAGGGCAGGATCTGCAGACAACAAGTGGCCAGAGAATTCTCGGTCTTACGCTCTTCTCACTGTGAGGAAACTGTGCTGCCTGTGTTCTAGCGGGAGGGCAGGGAGGGCTGAGATGGGCCGGCTCCAGCCAGGAGAGGGTGTTTGGGTTATTAACAAATAGCACATGAGGACGAAAAAGTCAGAGAAACGCAGAGGTGCAGATTTGTGTTGGTGTCCTTTTGGCCTGTGGCCTGTACCCAAGGAACACCTCTCTTGAATTCCTGAAGGAATACCAATCCTGTATAAGGCCCACCTGCCTCCCTTAAGTTGTGGCCATGCTATGACCCCTAAGGTTTTCTTCTGACAGCTGTAGGTGACCAAGTTCCCCTTATATGTGCTTTCTTTCTTTTTTATTTTATTTTTTTTTTATTTTTATTTTTTTGTTTTATATATGTGCTTTCTAGGAGCCAGATTCTGAGTTCTGGGCTGGGGATACAGCTCAGCCTGGCAAACACATGAGTTCAGTTCCTGGTACCAAAAGAAAAAGGATGCTCCTCAGATTCTGCATGCTAACAAGCTGATGTGGATAATCTTACCTTCTGTAGCCTGTATACTGTTAGCCCTATTTACAGATTGGGAAACTGAGGCTTTAGAGAGGCACAGTGACTTGCTCAAAGGCAAGAAAGGACTGCTTAACTCAGGCCCATCTCCAGAAGGATGTTACTAGCCTCCCATGTCCCAGGCTCTTGACCCTGCCCTCACTCAGTCTCCAGCACCAGGGCTGTCATCCTTGCCTTCATCCCCCTGCTGCCACTGGGATTGCTCAGCCCCGGGCCTCCCCATCTCCCCATCTTCTTTGAGGCCCAGGGTGCATGTCTGTCTCAGGAGCTGAGCTGGCGTCTCTGCTTCTGTCTGTATCTGGGGTCACTGGCAGCTTTTGGCTTCTCTTCCCTTATAAATAGCTGAACAGAGATAAATGAATGAGTGGCTGGCTTATGCAGAGATAACTGCTGAGAGAAGGGAGGGGCGTTGGTGACATTCCTGATGTGAAGGAGGACACTGCAGGTCTCTTTCTCTTCATGTCCTCCCCACAGAGAGTCTTCTTATCCTACAGGGAGGAGGGTGTGAGGAGAGAGCTTTGGAGTGAGATGGAACTAAGTTCAAGCAGTGGTTTCATCATTTATTAGCTGTGTGACCTTGGATAAGTCAATTAATATCTCTGACCTCATTGGTAATGGGGATAATTTTGTAGCATTATTGAATGAGGGGATGTCAAGTACTGGTGTAGGCTTGGTCTAGGAGGGAGGACACAGCAGTGGGAAAGGAGACCTAGGAGTGGGGCGGGGCAGACAAATCTTACTATAATTTATAACAATAAATTGGGTACTGCATGTAACACATTGAGTTCTGGGTGGAACAAGCAGATCTGGACCCAAGTAGGCCTGTCTTTAAGGGAACAAGCCAGACAGGAGCTATAAATAAAATTCCTGAGAAATAAGGAGGAAGTCCCTCCCCTGAGCAAAGCATCATGGGCCCAGTGATGTGATGGAGAGGGCTGGAGTCCCAGCTTCATGGGCTGCACTTCCTTGAGTTATATCCTAGAGGAGAAGGAAGGAAGCCTTAGGTAAGGGAACATTCTGAAGGGAAGCGCTTTTTCTCCCCCTCAGGATTGAGGTTTTGGACTCAGGGTCTTTACACTGAGCTACATCCTTAGCCATTTTTTATTTTGAGACAGGGTCTTGCTAAGCTGCCCAACCTGGGCTTGAACTTGCAATTCTCTTGCCTCAGCCTTACCTAGGGCTGGGATTACAGGAGTGTGCCACCATTGAAGCAAAGACCTGGAGATGGAATGCACATGGCTTGTTCAGGGGTGATCTCTCAGCACCATGCAGAAGGAGGAGCAGTGAATGTGGCTGGGAGTTCAGGCTGTGGCTCTGCTGGAGAAGGGGCACAGGGCAGTCTTTTCTATCCATGGGGATAGAAAAGACCTGGGGAGGACCTAAAAACAAAGCTTTATCACAGTTTCACCTTGGAAGCTGTGACCCCTTAAAGGTGCAGCGTGCAGGGACGGGGACACCAGAGGTGACCCAGTGTGCATGGAAGAAGCTACGTTGCTGGGCCTGAAGTGCTGGAAGGATAGCAACAGAGGCCAGGTTGTAGGTGCAGGCTTGGATCCAGCTTTGGTGGCATGAAGGACGTACTTCTTGTTGCCTCTCCTGTTCATCGTCCTCCCACCAGGGGGTGGCATGAGTGGCCAGGCCCAGGCTAGCATGAGGCCACCCCTCAGAGCATCTTCATAGCTCAGCCCTGGTGTCACTGTCCCTCCCCCAGACAGGGATGTACATCGCCTGGTGTTCCCTGCTGTGGGGCCTCAGCATGCTGGTGTCTACAAGAGTGTCATCGCCAACAAGTTAGGCAAAGCTGCCTGTTATGCCCACCTCTATGTCACAGGTAAGGCAGGTACCCTCCTGGGCAGCTGTGTCCACAATCTGACTTCTGGAACTACTGTGAGGGTCGGGTAAGGAAGAGGCCTCCACATCAGCTCCTCTGATTCCCTGAGGATCTTCTGGCCTTGCCCCTGGCCCTATGACTGAGCCCTAGTTCCTTAGCCTTTTGCCCCAAGGCTTGATGATGCTGTGGAGCTGTTAGGCCCTAAGGGACTCAGAACTTGGACCTCTGGCTTTCAGATGTGGTTCCAGGACCTCCGGATGGTGCCCCGCAGGTGGTGGCTGTGACCGGGAGGATGGTCACACTCACATGGAATGCCCCCAGAAGTCTGGACATGGCTATTGGTGGGTCAGGGCCACTCAGGGCTCTGGGTGGGATTAAGGGTTAGACAGCACAGAAAGAGGGACACTAAGGATCTAAGTCTCTAAGAATATGGTAGCAGGGTGGGGACAAGAGTCGGCGGAGGGGCTGGGGAGATGGTTCAGTAGAATAAGTGCTTCCCTGGCAAGCGCAAGGGAGCAGGATCAGGAGAAGCACATTTGATGAGGCTCATGCTCCAGGTCAGAAGAGGCACAGGGGCCACCATATTCTCTTCGCTTTCTTAAGCCACTTGAGCCATGGGTGCAGAGAGGCTGGGGATGAGTTCCAGGTCCGCAGCTGGGCGGGGAGGCACAGTGCACTGCTGCAACAGCACCGGCCTCTAGCAGCTGCCTGCCCTGCAGACCCAGACTCCCTGACCTACACGGTGCAGCATCAGGTGCTGGGCTCTGACCAGTGGACTGTGCTGGCCACTGGGCTGCGGGAGCCCGGGTGGGCCGCCGTGGGGCTGCGAAAGGGGCTCCAGCACGTCTTCCGAGTCCTCAGCAGCAGTGGCAAGAGCAGCAGCAAGCCCTCGCCTCCCTCTGAACCTGTACAGCTGCTGGAGCGAGGTGAGTGGCTGATCCGGTGGGCAGCAGTCTGTGTGGGCATGAGATGGGATGGAGGCTAAGGTCTGCTCTAGACTTGACAACGGGTGGGAACAGCCTGTCTGAGCCAGGCCCGAGCCCATCAGGGGCAGCAGGGCTGGGGACAGTCAATGCTTTGAGGTACAACAAGCTGGAGTCCAGCCCTTGCTCTGGTTGTACTCCCTGGACAAAAGGCCAAACCTCCCTGAGGCTCAGTTTCCTCATCTATAAATCTGGAACTTGAGTGGTGCTGGGGGTATAAAAGGAGCAGTGGGTGCTGCATCAGGGCTGTGTGCAGCCTGCCTTCTCCTTTCAGGCCCACCCCTAGAGGAGGCCCCTGGTGTGCTGGACAAGCCAGACGTTGTGTATGTGGTAGAGGGACAACCGGCCAGTGTCACTGTCACCTTCAACCATGTGGAGGCCCAGGTTGTCTGGAGGAGGTAGGGCCCTCTTCCACTCCACTCCCCACAAGGAACAGCCCCACCCTAGCCTGGCCTAGCAGGACCTCCCTGTCATGTGTCCCTCAGCTGCCGAGGGGCCCTCCTGGAGGAACGGGCAGGTACATATGAGTTGAGCCAGCCGGATGACGACCAGTACTGCCTTCGGATCTGCCGGGTGAGCCGCCGGGATGTGGGGCCACTTACCTGTTCGGCCCGCAACCGCCATGGTACACAGTCCTGCTCGGTCACACTGGAACTGGCAGGTGGGTGGCAGAAGCCTTCTTCCCATTTCTCCCCCTGAGACACACTGATGGGCACACACTCACTATCAACCCTGAGGCTCCAATCCCATGTCCTCTCCCTCAGGTCCATCCATCTGATAGTGGCAATAACACCAGTACTAGTAATAGTCACAGCAATAGCACTAGTGAGATACTTACTGAACACCTCATGTGTGCCCAGATCAGTCTACCTCATTTAATATGTACATCAACTTTGTGAGATGGAGACTGGGCGTGGTGGCACACGCCTATAATCCCAGCTCTTGGGAGGCAGTAAACAGGCAGCTCACTATGAGTCCAATCTAGTAGTGAGACCCTGAACACCCTGTAGACACTTCCCTAAAATTAAAAAACAAAACAAACAAACAAACAAAAAACGACTTTGTGAGATGGGTAAGTTAGCCCCATTTCACAGGTGAGGAAATTGAGGCTCGAGGGGTCACTAATGAACCTGGCCCAAGGTCATACAACCTAGTAAGCACAGGAGCTGGGTTCAAGTCTGGATATCAGGCTCCGGAGCCTGAAAATGTTCCTGGCTTCTGTGCTAAACCCAATAGAAAATAATATTTCAGCCATAACAAGCATGGGAAGACTGGGTTGATTTTAAAACACAAAAGCTCGTGTGCTTAGCTTAGCACTTGGCTCCCAGCTCTGCGGCTCCTGGCTGCCCTTTTTCTTGAGCTGCCCACCTTTGCAGCAAAAGCCCTTTTTATAATTTCCCCTTTAGAGAAAGCCTCTCAAGCCGTAGCATGTATTAGGTAGTAATTATTTTGTTTTCGGGTTTGTTAATTAACTCTAGACATCTGTAACTGCCACTCAAAACTTCAGATCCACATGAGCTGAGCAGCGTTACCTGCTGAGCATATATGGGTACAATTGCAGCCCAAAGCACAGGAAGTGACATTTTAGTTAGCACAAGCGATCTTTGGGCAAATGGACGTTTTTGTGGTTCTTTAAGGCAGTCATTGATATTCATATGAAACCTTCTAGTGCTTTGACCTTTAAAGACTGCCCTCCCACACCCCTAGAGACTGGGAACCAGATTCCCAGAAGGGAGGGAAGACATGGGTAAAGTGGTTAGTGGCCAGATGGGGTGTAAGGCAGAGATAGGGCCCTCCTGGCTCCTGCAGGGGTGGTGGATGGGTGAGCACCAGATCCCCTAGGCCCTGGGCCTCCCTTTGATGAGTCTTGCTCCTTTCACAGCCTGTCCTACTCAGCATTTCTGCCTCAGCCACCACTTTGCTCATTGGCCATGTGCTAGACTCATCTTCCTGTCCAGATAGAGCCCCGTGCCTGGGATTTAGGGAGGCCTTGATCCCAAGGGCCATGCAGCCTAGCCTGGACAAAACAGTGGCTGAGAAAGATCACATCCCTGCCAACCAGGTCCACAGTGGGTTTGCATGAATGCCAGCATTCCCCTGGGCCTCATTCCACACCATCCAGGCAGGGCATGTGGCATGGTAGCTCCCCTCCCTCCATGTCTGCACACCCCACCATCTTTCCTACCCTCCAGGAGCCTCCTGATACCTCTATAGCAGCTGGTGGCCTCTGTGCTGGAGGTGCTCTGCACCTGTCCACCCTGTTCTTCCCTGAAGGCCTGACCACTCCCACTGCCCTTAAAGCAAGATTTTCAGACATACTTAGGGTGGGTATGCAACCTCACCAAGAGAATCAGCTGGCGCTGTGCAGGGAACAGGGTGATCATGTGACGTGTGGAGAATGAGATGACAGACACTCGGGGAGCTGAATTGAGAGCTTCTAGATTGTCCACCTAGTATTCGGGAGTTAGTAATGTGATCCTCTTGCCATCTTCTAGATGGTGGACGGCTCTCTAGCCATCAAAATACGATGCACAGAGAAAACCTCAAGACACAGGCAGTATCATTCATAAGCTTCATTTCGGGGCCAGACAGCCTCCTGCAGATTCCAAGTTCAGGCGCAATCAGGGCAGGCTGTGGTGGGACCGTGAGAAGGGCGGTGGCCTCCAGGGGGCGGCATTGAGCCGCGCCTCACCGGCTAGTGAGGCAGAGAAGCTGCTTAGGATGGCCAGTCCTGATTTTTCAAGAGACAGCAAATCCAGATTTCCTTTGTGTGTGCAAATCTCCTAATTTCAAAGCTGGCAAATGAACATTGAGGGTCTAACAAAGCAAGCCTGCGCCTCTGACAGTGTTTCTGAGATTCAGAGAACATCATGTTTGGATTTATAGAGAAGGTGCTTGGGCCAGGTGACAAGGGCCTACAGTATTCCAACGGGTGGAGGCTCTGGGAGCCCAGCCTGGTGTTCTTTTTATCTTTCTTTCTTTCTTTCTTTCTTTCTTTCTTTCTTTCTTTCTTTCTTTCTT
>NDGM011088261.1:0-16461 GCA_002564305.1 Octomys mimax
AGATCTCTGCTTGTTGACAAATAACAAAATCTGAATAGTCTATTTATATTATAATTATAAATTCTGAAAAGCTGTATAAAAAGTTACTATAATTTAATTTGGCCAAGAATATAGTTGAATGCATAATTTTGTAGATGTTTATTTGCATGTACAGGATATTTGTTTATGTGTATGTGATTCCGTGAACAGCTAGTCCTCTTTTTTCTTATTTGATCATTTGTTCACAATACAATTTGGGATATACACTCAAAAACATGCTTTTTCCTAAGTTACCAGAAAATCAGTTTCTATGTAGTTTATCAATAGATTTAAGCTAATTAAGCATAAATTCCTTAGAGTGGGGAGAAATTATTAGAGAGGAGTTCAATTTATTATGAAGTAAGGCCAACTTTTGTCATTAATGAGGAGCTCCCAATAATCTCAATAGTCTCCTAGGAAACACCCTCAACAAATTGGTCATTGGTTAAAAGATGACTTTTTCACAAAAAATTACAATAAAGTTTTGTCAATAAAATTATGAAAAAAAAAACATTTTTAATGGTTCTGTTTTTAATGCAGTTCTTTAAAGTCCTACCTTACTCACTTATTTCAAAATTTAATGACTACGTGGCACCCAGTCTTATTTGGTCATGCCTAAAGTTGTCATGCCCAAGACAAGAATTGACTCCAATAGAATTACAGTTGATCTCCTCTGACCTTTCACTGATAGAAAATTCACAGATAGATCAAAATAAGTATTATTTTAACCAGCTGTATTCTCTGTTGGCAGTTGCTTGATCTAAAATTAATATTTAGAACTTCTGAGTGAATCTATCAAACAATTACTGACCTTCCCCCAAGTTTGTGGATTCCAACTAGTAGTTCATCTTAGGAAAGCTCTTTTACATATTTTAATTTGGATATAGTTTGTGTTTAGAAATTGCTAAGAATGTTGATTTCTTTTTGTGGTGCCCCACTTCCACCTAAAGGTCTAGATGAGAATGAGATAATCAATTTACTCTACAAAAGAAGAGATGGAATCCATCTTGAATGATTCAGGTAGATTATAGATAATATACAGACTTATTTATGAGCTAGTCCAACATATTATTATTGATATATCAGATTACTATGCTGAATAAGGTTCTAAGGTTGTATGTGGAATCAGTGTGAAAAAAAACTTTGCACCATTAGAAGGGAGCATAGGATACTTAAGGTCTACAACAAATGTTTTGAATATTAAGAATGCTCAAGGGAAAAAAGAAGCATTTTTCACTGAATCAGTCTCAAAGAAAACCTAATTTTAAATCATCTAAAAATGTATTGAGACATGTCCAAAGACCCACAGGTGGCTAACAGGTTTATGAAAAGGGGTCTCACATAACTAATCGCCAGGGAGATGCAAATCAAACCATTGTAAGATATCACTTTACACCTGTTAGGATGGGGAGTGTTAGAAAACACAAGGTAGCAGGTGTTGGCCAGGAGATAGACTAAAGGGAACCCAAAGACACTGTTAGTAGGAATGAAAATTTTTGCAGCAATTATGAAAAACAGTATGGAGGCTCTGTGAAAACTGGAGCTACCTTCTGGGGACCCAACTATCTCACTTTTGGGTTTATATAAGAAATACCTGTGCTCCTATTTTCTTTACAGCATTATTCTGTTTAAAGCAACCTAAATGCCCATCAAGAATGTGTGGCATTTTACATGCAATGGAATGTTATTCCATCTTTAAAATGAAGGAAATCCTGCCACTAGTGATGATAGAGCTGGACCTTGGCAAGCTTGGTAAATAAATTACGCCAAGTACAGGAAGACAAATTGTCGGTGTGATCTCTTTTGTAACAATCTAAAATGTTCAAATTCAAGGAAACAGTGAGTAAAATGGTGCTTACTAGGAATGGAAGAGCGGGAGAAGTGGAGAGACACTGGAGTAATGCAAGATGAATAAGTTTTGGAGACCTACTATAGAACATGTAGATACGGGAGCATTATTTTCCTAAATACTTGGAAGTATGCTAAGCTGGTGCTTTCTACACATTCTCACACCCAGAGGGACAAAAAAAGTAACTACATGAAGTGATAGATATGTTAATTATCTTGATTACGATAATTATTCACAAGGTGCACACATGTCACATTGTTAGACTGCACACCTTATAATCAACTTAAGGCAGAATTTTTATTCATTTAGAAAGATCTGCGAACAAATATCACATTCCAGACTCCCAAAGCACATAAACACACATGTATCATGACAATATTTTAGTTCCTTTCTATTATCTCATATAAAATAACTTCTTTTTACAGTTCAGTTATTTCAATGAAAAAAATTAAGACTAAAATATCAATGTGTTTCGTTATTCCTTTTGGGGTTTTTTTATGTATTTAGTACAGGGTCTCACTACACAGATCAGACTCTTAGTTATCCTCCTGTTTTCAGCCTCCCAAGTGCTGGGATTGCAAGCTAGAGCCATCATGCCCAGTCTCAATCACTGTCTCAGCATGCTTGGGGATGGGGCTGGCACAGCACATGGGAGATTGAACCCTGGTCCTGTCCACTGAGCTATCTGGCTGTCTAGTTATTCTTATGTAAAAGCAGTTTGCAATACATAAATGGCTACATTTTTACTTTCTTGAGTCCTAGACTGTGCTTTCCAATTTAATTACAGTTGAAATCAGTGCTACTCAAATTGTGATCCATGGTCAAATGAGTCCATTGTTAATGAGCTGTGAAAAGCATTAAAATGGAGAATAAATGCTTATAAACATTTCTTACAATTTGACAAAGTAGCTTCATGACTACCAAATCAGAAAATCACAAATTTTGAATTGATTTTTATTATTTTTATCTTTCATTTCATGTTACACTGATTCATTTTAATGTGCTTGTCCTGCTAACATTTCCTAATTATATCTTCGTGTTAAACTTTATATTTCTGTGTAACAAATTACCACAAGATCCTCATTTTAAAACACTACCTATTTATTAGCTCATCGATCTGTAGGTCACAGGTCTAGTATGGTGTGGCTAGATTCCTTGAATAGGGTATAAAATGGCAAACATCAAAAGGTGCATTGGTTTCAGTGCTTGTCTTGTGGCTCTCAAGAAAAGTCTGCACTCAAGATCATTCTTGTCAGCAGAATTTACTTCCTTGCAGTAGTACAACCTCCCCATTTCTTTGCTATCAACCAGAGTCCACTTTCAGCTTCCAGACACTGCCACAATATTTTTGCCACTTGACCTTTGGTCTGTAAGCTAATGAAAGTGTGTGGACATGTGGACTGCTTCTCCTCTTTTCTGATCTCCTCTTTCTGATCAGCCAGAGACAAGCGTCTTTGGGTGAGGTGCAACCTATAGAGGTAATCTCCCTACGTTAAAGTCGACTGAGCCTTAGAATAAAAATCATTCACCGAATGAGACCCACCACCTTCACTGCCCCCTTGGTCACATCTACGCACCATGCTGAGTCAGGCTGAGGGACTCCTCCAGCCCATCTCAGAAATCTGCCTCCCATGTGTTTCGCTGAACTTCGTATCTGATGTGGGTAATTGTTTTCTTTGGATTCTGACCAATAAAGACTTTTAGCTATTGAATAACATTCTTTCCATAAATCTACCCTTCACTGGAGGGAGCCTCTCTTTGTGTAGAGTAGGCTAAGACTGTTTAATAATTTCAGTGATCAAAATTATATTCACTAAATGCCTCCTATTTTTTAATAGCAACTGCATCTGTGTACTATATATCATGGATGTTTGATCACAATGTCTCAAATTTCACAGAGAGCTACTAAAGTAAAATTATTTTCTTTTTTGTTTTGCATATTAGGACAGAGTCTACAGGGTCTACCGGGTCTCACTGTGTAGATTGGACTCATAGTGATCCTACTGTTTACAGCCTCCCAAGTGCTGGGATTACAGGCGCGCGCCACCACGCCCAGTCTCAACAGATGTCTCAGTGCGCCCCAGGGGCGGGGCCGACAGGGCAGGCCAGGAGATCAAGCTCCTGGCCCCTGCCTCTAGCAGGTGCTTTAATCCGCTAAACCATTAAAATTACTTTCTTTAAAATGTAACTTTTGTACATTTTAAATATTTTTAGGGCCGGCGGTATAGCTCAGCGGACTAAGCGCTTGCTTAGGTACACGCAGGGACCAGGGTTCGATCCCTGGCTCCGCATGCTGCGCCAGCCCCTCCTTCAGGTGCGCTGAGCCAGTGATAGAGTCTGGGTGCGGTGGCGCATGCCCATAATCCCAGCACTTGGGAGGCACAAATCAGGAATATCACTACTAATGTGGGCTCTGTAGTGAGACTCTGCACACACAAAAAAAAACTTTAAAAAATATTTTTAAAGTTGTCTATTAATTATTTGAAAAGAATGCCTGTAGTTCCTAACTTGTTATAGATTCATCCTTTTATAATGTAAACTGGTGAAAGTATATTGACTTCATAACCTAACCAATAAAGCATTCCAGTTAGAGATGTACTATAGATAAGTTAAGTATGCCTTTCTTTCCTGTAGATACTATTGATGTCACTAAAAAGCTGGAATCAAAGAAAGTTTATTTTTGGAGATAGAGTTGGGAGACACAGTAAGTAATAGCAACACTATTTAAATCAAATACCATTCATGGTCTCTGTTAGCATTTTAAGGTTCAGGATGAAGCAAGACAGAATAAGTGTATGATCCCCTGATAAGCATAATTTGCAACAAGTTGGCAAACTGGCAGGAATTTAAAGCCAAAAATAGCAGTTTTGCTGTGTAATTTTTTTGCAGTGACTTTATAGCTCCACATCCCAGCTTGCATTACTCATTTTGTAAAATGAAGAGAAAAATATATTTTTAAAAACTTATTTTAAGTAAATTACTCCAGCAAATTGACCTGTTTAAAGAAAATATTCCACAGGCTGATAGTACTTTGAGGTTCTATATGGGAAAATGAAACACATATCTTTGACGTTGAGAATAACAAAGCCAATTATAAAGTAATAGTCAGTGAGGTGGCCTCTTTTAGTAACATGATCGTTTTAATGAAACTGACAGTACCTCCAAGTAATACTTTGTTTCTGAATGCTAATTTTATTCTACCAGTATGGTCATCATTTTCCATGTTGAATTTTTCTTAAGCATTTAAACTAAAAGAAGGGCTGAGGATATAGTTCAGTGGCATGAGCATCTGCCTGGCAAGCACAAGGTCCTGAGTTTGGTCCCCAGTACCACACACACACCAAAAAAAAATAATATTAATGAATTAATTAAGACATCAAGAACAACTGATCCCAGACATAACTATGCAGCTGATGGCAGAATATGGTATGCCTTAAAGACTCTGCTTTGTTATGAAGAAATACAGGTGTTTGAAGCAAGAATAAGAAAGAGTGAACTGTTTTCATTAGATAAGCTCAAAGTCTTGACCCTTGCCTAGTGCCTGGATTATGAGGCAATCCCAACTTGAAAAGATCAGAAGGTGAGTGCCATGCCTATAGCTTCCTTAGTTTTCCTGTGTGTCAGCTCATCATGCCTCTGTGGACAGCTGTGTCCTGAAACTTGAACTGGCCTTTGGCCAGCGGGTGAGCTAAGCACTGGCAAATGTCCAGAAAGTCTAAAAGTGTGTGTATTCTGATCATCTCTAACACACCCTATTGATGAAGAGGGGATTCCCCACTCTGCATAGAAGGAGACTACAGAACACCCAACTCTTGAGATTGACAGAGGTTCATTATTCACATACATTCCCAACTTGGGAAGGAGTGGATGCCACATGCCAGGAAGGTCCACATGGTGGGGGTAGGAGGGTGGCAGCTGCCTCAAGAGTAAACTCATCAACCAGCTTTGTAGTACTGAGTGCTCCCCAGTTCTCATGGATGGGTGTGACTGATTTGCTTGAATTTCACAGACTGTCAAGGCAATGAAGTCCTGTGGGTTGAGACCTAGGCTCAGAGCCCTGGCCTACCCAATGAGAGAATTTGCGAAGTTGGCACTTCTTCTAGTTAGTGTGGATCATAGCTGATCAGAGCAGGTAACTCACAGTTAGGTCTGTGGTGTCACATGATGTTCAAACATGTCAGAGATACTCTTGAAATGTTTGGTCTTACACAGCTTAAGGAAACAATTGCAACAAATCAGGACTTAACACCATGTCTCTCAGCACAAGGAGCAAACTCTAAGTGCTAGCCTCTGCAAAATTGCTCTGCAAATATCAGCAGTAACAGCATAACAACAATAACAATTATAGAACCTGCTCTGAAAGCTCTAGGGGAAAGGAAATTCTTAGCACTGTGTTCCTGACAACCCTTGATCATGATTCTCATAATGATACTTATCCACATGTTTGTCTTGCTCACTTCTTGCCTAAATAATTCCCCCACTCCACCCCAGGGCAAGACCAGACCACTCCAGGAGGTGACCTGGTCCATGTTCATACTGCTCTCTGCTAACTTCCCTCCTGGCACACAGACTGTCATTTCTAAGATGAGCTGTGTCTGTTTTTCTCCAGAAAAGTACTATTGAACTTTTATTTACATAAAGTGATTCATTTCCACCTTTTTGTCCCCCTCCCCGGTAGCTTGGAAAATGCCAAAAAACTCAAAGTGCCTCATGCCGATGCTGAATCATCTTTAGATGTTCTTGGAGTACAACCCTGATTCATCAAAGTGCCTGTCACAGGAAGAGCTTCCCCTCCGTTGTGGGAGACCCTACAAACAGTCGCCTTCCCTATGCCGGGGTACCACCACAAAGGAAAAACAGAGTGTGTGAGAGGGATAAAATGCATTTAAAAAAGTGACAGAGATACAGAGAGTGCAAGAGAAATGTGCAAGATTCAAGTAGAGTCCAGCAAGCAGTGCCATCAATAACATGTGTCACTCCCGATGACATTAGGAGCCAAATTCTGGACTTCACGGCCAGCCACCAGGGGAAGTTTTTGCTGGTACAGTCACTACATAAACTCCCATTTGGTCTTTTTTGTACCCCCTGCCCTGCAGGCATCCTGTAAATTTTCTTGACTTTATTTCACAAGATTTCTGAACCTGCACGTCCTCCCTGTGCGCCAATTGCCAGCGGGGCTGAGGTCACAGCAACACTCACCGCTGGGGTTTTGAGGAAGGTGATGGGAAGCAGCTGCTCTGCTTTTAGTTACTGAAAACCACCTGCTGCCTTAGTGAGGCCAAAATCCAACCGCTCCGGATAATTCAGCCATCGCGCTTTCACGCTCCCCTTGTCCACCGATTCATTTGCCCCCAAACTATCCTGGAACACGATTTTACAGGCATCTCTACCACAGCTGCTTGGGTCCTACCTGGATCTGCTCAGGGGAAGAGAAGGACAGGAAGGGTGGAAGCGCAGGTGAACTAAGGCCATTCCAAGCCCCTTTACGTCAGCTCAAGTGCTGGGTAAAACAGAGCACAAACTTTAAAATAGTTCAAGTTCTTTTTTTGAGGAACCGGGGATTGAACTCAGACCCTTGCACTTGCCAGGGAAGCACTTATTCTACTGAGCCATCTCCCTGGCCCCACAATGCCATATTTTCAAAAAAAAAAAAAACCAATGTCTTTAGTTATAGGAAAGAAAATAAATGATTTTATTCTTCTAATCATCATTGTTATGAATGTTTGCTTGCATATATCTATTATAGTAAATATTTTGTCACATATATTTATTATTATAAAAAATAAGTGTTCATTCAGCCTGGTGAAAATTCTAATTTTCAAACATTAACCTCAGAAATAAAAATTAAAGTTACCAAACTTTCTAAATTCTTTTATAAAACAGTGGAGAATAAGAAAGTTTGATAGATAGATAGATAGATAGATAGATAGATAGACTGATTCCAAAGAGCAAAAAAACATTTTTAATTATTTTCATAAACTAAATAGAAAAGCTTTTCCCAAACCCAGCTAGACAATTTATTGTTGAAGTGATCATGTGTTAAGTACACTAAGTATCCCAGATGGCCCAGAGTTCAATGGAAAAAGGCAAGGGGGTTTTAGTACCTCAATTTTCAATGGAGTGAGGTCATGAAGCTAGAAGAATTTAATTTAAACAAAAACACATGCACATACAGAAGCATTAATCTTTGCAAGCCTATAAAAAATTCTACATATTTGCCTTTTTAAATAAATAGCACAGGCTTTTATGTTAAGTAAGGAGTCTATAAAGCATTGTTCTCATTCAAGAAACAGATAGAAAGGTTGTGTTCTTTGCTAGTGGAATGCCGTGGTAGAGAGTAATGAAGAGAAAGTAGAAATTATCCCCATTAAAGGCTTATTTGAAGATAGCCTTTTTCTCTATTAACCTAAAGACATAATAAACATGATAGCAAATTTCCCTGGCTTCTAAGTAAGATCTCCAGCTTGCCAACACTTTGTCAGCTTTATAAGACCAGGAACAGAGAAACAAGCTGGCCTTCCTGGATTTCTGACCTTTAGAAATGTGAATTGAGGAGTGGGTTTAATATGAAGCTGCTAAGTTTGTAGTAATTTGTTGCACAATAATAGAAAAAAAAGCAAACACTTGATTCTCTCTTTTTAACTGAAATTCTAGATGGGTCAGTTGGGTCATTCCTCCTTCTTCCCCTATGCAATTTACAATATTTCTAGTCCCATATTTACCTCCTTTACCCTAAATCCTATTTGCCATCACCAGTGTTGTCTTCTCATTATGACTGTGCTCCACACACTGGGCTATTGTAGCTCCACCTTTGGCTCCACCTCATGAGACTCCTTGCCTGGTCCCATGCCTGACTCCATTCCCTCAATGCTCAGAAACCTCCCTCTCAGTTCACCACATCAAAGAAGGCATGACCTACATATATTTTGATACAATTTACTTAACTGATTTCAGCCCAGAGAGTTGCCTTCTTAAAAAAAAAAATGTTGGATATGGCAAACATTCCAGAAGAAAATCAGCCAATTTTGGGACTCACATACACAGAAGGAAAAAAAATTAACAGCTGTCAGTCAGTCCTGGGAGGGGTGACATATGGGCGTGTCCCTGGGTTGCACTAGCAAGGAAATCTGGCTTTCAGAGGCAAAATGGTGAAATTCATTCTATCATTGTGAGTGTGATATATTACAGGGACATCCATCCCCCATGAAGAGTGAGCTTACGGGGGCAAGGCTGCTATCTGTCTCACTGACTTGCCATAACACTAGTCACTTTTTATTTTTCTTTTGGCTGGCTCACCCATGGGGGCACCCTGAGGGGAGAGATGGCATGTCATGTGGTGCCAGGGATAGAACTGCGGTCCCCTGCATCTGCCTAAGCTTGCCAAAGCAGATGCTTTAAACTGGTAAGCTATCTCGCCAGCCCCTAGTCACATTTGAAGTTCTCCTTAAGTATTCTTCAGTGGATCAAGGGAGATGTAAATTATGCACACAGAAATTTATATACTCAGCTGGTTTGAAATACATAGCTTCAGTGCATATTTGCAGTGTATGAAGTTTATATTCACCTTATGGAGTAAACATGAGTATAATATATCTTGATTTTTATTCCCTTCCCTTCCCTATCCACCTCCATCTCTGCATCTCTAGATTTTCTCTCCCCATTTACATTATTATTTTTATTAATTCTTGTTCATGTATATGACATACAATATTTAAATTCATTGTAGGTGCCTCTACAAGAGTAGGGAAGCCTGAGTCTAAAGCCACAAATTGACATTAAAGAAGAACCTTAACCAGATTAAGTCCTAGATGGTATAAATCATGGACAAATTGTTAATTGTGGATAAGTGAAATGTTTTCATGAGTGTAATTATTTAGGAGTCCTCCTTTGTGATTTATACTAAAATAATTGTGGATGGAATTATGCATTATCTGAGCTACCCAAAAGGGAGGAGTAAGAAAGAGGAATTAAAAATTTACCTTACCCCAAAAGAGGGGCTAAAAAAGAGTAACTGAAAATTTTAGGGGAGGTTGACTAGCAAAGACAGAGATAGTTGTGGAGAAGTTTGTTAGAAAACTCCCTCTACTTTTAAATTTGTTTGAAAATAACCATGATGAAAATTTGAAAGAAGGAAAGAAGAAAGTCAAGAATAAATTGATAGCTGCAACTACTGGTCAATTACTTTTCATGTGATTCTTCATTGCACTATTAGAGTCTACTATAAATCATTTACTGGACTGTGGATTTGCATCTGTTTCTGTCCTCAGAGTTTTCATCCTTCTACTCATCAAATCTGACTACACAGTAACCCAATATGAAACATTAACCACCCTACATAAAAAAATAGGTAAGATTCAAATTTTGCCATAACATATGATTAGTGTGCAATTCAACATGGGATCAGACTCACTGAATAGATGTAAAATACACAGGCTTACTGCACCCTTTCAGCATCCTAAAAACAAAATCACACCACTATTACCCTATTGTATCGCTATTTAAAATGGGGTACTTGGTCAACCTGACTGCATCAGAGAAAGGTTGGTTTGCTTCAGAGGTGGAGTTGAGGTGGGCCAGTGCCCACCCAGTCAGAGGAGGCACCAGTCAGCCCTAAGCAGCATCTTGACCTAGTCCTTTAACAGCAGCCCCAACAGAGAAGTTAATCCCCTTAATGGAAAGCAGGTATGTTTTGTACTTACATGTATTACAGTTCTGCTCTTAAACGTTTCCTACCTCTCGAGTGCTAGGCTCAGCTAAGAGGAGGTGAAAGCGTGGGAACCCATGATATCTCCTTGTTTTGTCAGGGTGATGTGTAAGAGAAAAGATTGCCTGGAAAGTGCCTTTCTCTGCTCATCCTTTTCTTCCTAATACTCAAGGGAAAGAGAGAGGCTTGGGTAACTAACCAAATGAATGTAGCAACCAGGCAAAAAGTACCTTGCTTTCTGCTTATGACTAATTTTGTCTCTCTGGTGACACTGGACTATAATCTAAGAAGGATGAATTCTGCTGGGTTTATTAAATGTCAGGGTTGTGTTTGGGGAGAACATGCAGCATCTTAGACATGTGAACAGACCTCCCTTTAAGGCATAAAGAAAGGAGAAAATAATACCACCTTAAGGACAGGATTTCAGAAAAATGACATAGAAAAGGCTAATTTAGTAACCACCTGGCCCCAGTATCTTGAGACTAAATCACAATGTAGTTGATAGGGTTTGGAACTGCATGGAATAAAGATCCAAAATTTAATCTTTGCTCTGCCAACAACTTGCGTGAAAGTTACTTAACTTCCTTGAGCTCCAGATTCCTGGCTTCAAAATGAGGTAATACCTCAGCCCAGCATGGTTGTGCTGATTAGTGACATTCATATACGTGGGTACGCTGTGACTTATTGTATCCAAATAAATCAGATAGGAATTTTTCACCAAATTTCAAGTGCATGGAACCTTAAATTTATCTTTTTTCTGTGATTGGCTTCAGATTGTTCCTAAAATTGTCATTTCTTCCAGTGAAGTTTCAGGTAGAAACAGGTTGCTTAATATATTCTAAGTCAACAATGTTGGACAGTCCTTTTTGACTGTGTCAGTGTGAACCTTCTTTGGGAGGTATGAGACAGGACAAATACCATAACAAATCAGAACAGTGCCCATCCCATCAATATCAAAGCTAAAGATAGGCCAACCCCTGTTCCCAGGCAGCTGCAGTGTGGGCACGTGATTGACATTGCCCAAGGAAATAGTCCTGCCCAGGTCACTGAATCAGTAGTGAGTAGGAAGTGAGGGGCCCTGAATAATTTATTCTGGCAGCAACGGCAGCAGTAGCATCCAAAGCACTATTCCGGAAGTGGTGAAGGTTGACTGCAGTGATTTTCTGTGTCCATTTCTGACTGTGCTGATGCCAGTAATAGCGCCATCATCATCTAACCAGATGCTTCCTGCGCTGTGGTTTTGGATGAAGAGAGTCCAACCCTTTTTTGAATGTTCTGAGGAAATGTGGGTATCCTTCCTGAAAATTCTATTTCAGATGATATTAATCAGAATTGGTTTCTTTGTTTGTAGCTTAGAATTCTGACAAGATTCAGTTAAGTATGTCCACCCTAATTCTCTCTCAAAGGGTGGTGGGGAGAAGTCTGTAAAATCCTGGGGACTTTGCATAGTAGCTCTTCACTGAGGATGCCTCCTGCCCTTGGCAATGATTTGCTCCACACAGGCATCACATGAATGCATACTGTTCTATCTACAACTCACTCATCACTCCTTCACTATGCTGGCCTCATCTGTCACCTGGTTCTACAGGTCACACCATATGGCTAATATGGTGTCTCCACCTTCCAAGTCTTTTAGCATCAGTCTTAGGTCTGGACAAGCTCCACCACATGACAGCATTTTCTACCTTCCTACCACCTGAGGCAAGTCAGAATATCTGTGCTCTGCCTTGGGTCTGTCTGCCTTGATGCTGGAAACCGCTATTTTCATATGCCTTAATGGGAGGGGCACAAGGAGCTCTAGAGACCTGCTGTCTCCCAAACACCCCAACAGGAAGTAGAACATAGGACTTCTCCATATTTAAATCTCCAAATCAGTCTTGGCATACTATCGCCATTCCCTGTAATTCAGTGCAGGATAGGGAGAGGTAGGCTGCAGAACATAGTCTTGATGACATTCTTGTGTTCTCTATATCTTACCTACTCTCAGATTGGGTTTTTTTTTTTTTCAGTGCTGGGAATTAAACTCAGGACACTGCACTTGCCAGTCAAGCACTGATTCTATTGAACTATCTTTCCAGCCCAGATTAGGGGATCTTATACTTCCTTGAAAGGAAAAGAAAAAGTAGTCTGGACGTACTTATCTATCAGTCTATCTGTCTGTCTGTCTGTCTGTCTGTCTCTCTCTCTCTATCTATCTATCTATATATATATATATATACATATATATGCATTATATAATATTATACATATTTTTAATTTATTCACAAAGCTACTTTTAAATCAAATCAATTCTACAAACAACCATATTAAAATATGAAATTAGTGGTTTTCTGCAGGTCTATTGAAAGCAGTTAATGCTTAAATATTTTTCTCTCTCCTTTTTATTTTTTACAATTTTTTCCCAATTTTGCATGTTGATATATGGTAATCTAAACAACTAATTTGAAGACAACAATATGCAATAAAACAAACATTGTAGAATTCCTATCATTTTGTGTAGTGAAATTCTGTATTGTTTCTATTTTTACTAGTGTTACTCTCTTTAAAAAGATTTTAGGTAGTAGCTTCTACCTCACCCCATCATCCTTTCCAGCAATGCCTTTTAAATATTGTAGCTATTTTTCTATAATAACATAATATTATCTATCAATTATCAATATACTAACTTCCTCATTAAAGGCATATATTTAGATCTATTATATTTCATTTCTCACTTGGCCACCCTTCCCCTGAAAACTTCATTAAGATTTATCAAATACTGGGCCAGCAAGATAGCTCAGCAAACTAAGCACCTGCTTAGGCAAGCACAGGGACCAGAGCTCGTTCCCGCACCTCACATGGGTGCTGGCTCCACCCTCGGGAATGCTGAGGGGGCCGCCCAGTCCGGGCATGGTGGCACATGCCTGCAATCCCAGCACTGGGGAGGCTGAAAATGGGAGAATCACTGCGAATCCGAGCTGCATAGTGAGAACCTGACCCTGTACCAAGCACACTGAAAAAGAAAAAAGATACATCAAATACTTAGAAGTGTAACATTGAGATAGGACAGCTATTTGCCTACCAAGTAACCTACTGCCAGAACTTGGAGACAATGGCAATGTAAATAAATATGGAGCTTAATTTATTTAACTTTCCATCAAGTATTGACATGTTAAACTTTAAACCCCTCCAAAATATGAAGAAAAAAATTAAAAAACTTAAAAATTATTTAAAAACAGGAATAAACAGTTACATATTTTTACACAGAAATTTACAAATCTCACCACATACAGCCTTGTAGCAGGACAGTCCTGTGAAAATTTTTTTCTTGTCTCTTGTTTTCATTTACTACACTTTTTTTAAACAAACATTTACTTGAGAGACAATATGGCAATAATTGGTAGGTCATGACAGGCAGTGTGTATTTACAAGACCAGAATGACAGGCATTCCAAGCATGACCCTTCTATTACACATTGCTATCTTCAGTGCAGTTGCTTAACTCACATGTATCATGAAAGCCTTGCTCCTTTTTGTCACAGTCCTTATCTGGAAGACACAGCACAAACAAACACAACCAACCAACTTCCTGTGCTACTTTTCTTGATCAATACAATTTAATGACTGTTTTTCTATAATCTCCTCCCTGTTCTTTTTTACATCTACTAAACCAGACCTCTCACATGCCACTTTTGGAGCATGCATCTTGAGAGACTAGAATTATGGATTTCTGAGTGGTCATCCTCACTTTGGGTTAAGTAAATTCTTTCTTCTCACCCTCAGTGTGCCTCAAATTGCCTCTTAGATTGACCCACGTTTTTCCAGAATTTTTCTTCTCTGATCTGCACATAATATATTCTATACTGACTTGTCTTCAAGATTATTGATTTTTTTTCTGTATATTTTATTGTGGAATTTGTTCTGTGAATTTTTAATCTGAGTACTTATATTTTCACCTCAAAAGTTTCTATTAAAAATTTTCCTCCTTGGGCCAGCCAGATAGCTCGGCAGACTACAGCATCTGCTTGGGAAGGTGCAGGGACTGGGATTTAATCCCTGGCAGCATGCCATGGCAGCCCCACCCCTCCAAGTGTGCTGAGACAGTGACTGAGACTGGGCATGGTGGCGCACACCTGTAGTCTTAGCACTTGAGAACCTAAAAACAGGAGAATCATTACGAGTCCCATCGGTGCTGTGAAATCCCATAGATCCTGCACTAAACACATAAAAATAAATAAATAAATAAATTTTTATTTAACTTCACTGAGAATTACAGTTTGTCAAATCTGAGCACAAATATTGCCAACAGACTAGTAAAACGAAACATAGACAAAACTTATCTATTCATAAAATCACACAAACAGGAGGGCCCAGCAGGTGTGATGCAAGCATGGGAAGAAAGGCATGTCCGCATACTTCCTGTAGAGCATAATCACAGTCTGTATGTATTTGGCTTTGCTTACTGGAACAAATAGTATAACATAAAAATACTTTTCAAGAACTCAAGGCTAGGGGCCGGGGAGATGGCTCAGTAGAATAAGTGCTTCCTTGGCAAGCACAAGGGCCTGAGTTCAATGCCCAGTTCTGAAGGGGGGACAAAAAAAAACCTCAAGGCTAACTACCAGCTCTATTACAAGAGGATTGATGTTCCTTAGATGATTAGAAAGATGCATTTTTAAAGTTACATTTCATATAGAAAAGAAAAAAAGTACAAAAGAAAAGGAAGGATACTAAAGTACATAAAAATAACATAGAATGTTATAAAGAAAAAGCATAACAGTTAGCAATAAATATAATTGGCTTAAAATTTCTTGATGAAATTCAAAGAATCTGGTTTTGAAAATAAAATACAGGGATGGAGAGATGGCTAAGTGCAATAAGTACTTCCCTGGCAAGCACAAGGGCGTAAGTACAATCCCTGGTTCCAAAAAAAACCAAAAAAAGGATTGTTCCTACAGAAATTGTTCCCAAAAAATGTATTTAGAACCAGAAAAGACCTAGAATAGCAAAGGCAATCCTGGCCAACAAACATAAGGCAGGAGGCATCAATTCCTGACTTGAAATTATACTGCAAAGATATTGTGATAAAATACACATGGTACTGGCAACAAAATAGATCTGAGGATCAATGGAATATATTAGAAGATACAGAAGCCTCTACCAACACACTCAGCCACCTAATCTTTGAAAAAGGGGCAAAACATGCCTACTGGAAGAAAGATAACATCTTTAACAAATGTTGCTGGGAAAACTGGCTGTCTACATGCCAAAAACTAAAACTTGACCCAGGTTTATCACCAAGCAATAAGCTGAAGTCAAAATGGATTAAAGGTCTAAACATCAGAAAAGAAACACTAAATCTCCTGGAAGAGAAAGTAGGAAGAACTCTTGAAGATATAGGGGTAGTCCAAGAGTTTATGAACAAAAATCAAATCGCACAGGAAACACTTAAAAGAATTAACAATTGGGACCTGCTCTTATTGAGTTTTTGCATGTCAAAAGAAATTACCAATAAAGTGAAAAGACAACCTACAAATTTGGAAAACATCATGACAAATAAGACAAATAAGTAATCAGACAAAGGTCTGCTCTCTAGGATTTATAATGACCTTAAAAAAAAAACACTAGGGCCCGAAAATTTAAAGACCCAGTCCAGAAATGGGCGTCTGAGATGAACACACACTTATCAGAGGATGAAATTGAAGAAGTGAATAAATATATGAAAAAATGCTCCACATCACTAGCCATCCAGTGAAACGCAAATTAAAACAACAGTGAGATAACATCTCACCCCAGAAAGGATGGCTATCATAAAGAAATCAACCAACAGCAAACATTGGAGAGGCTGTGGGGAAAAGGAACCCTTCTCCACTGCTTTTGGGAATGTAGACTGGTGCAACCATTATGGAAAT
>NDGM011088267.1:0-10007 GCA_002564305.1 Octomys mimax
CAGAAGGAGGCTATATCCTGTGGTTTTGCCTTACATTCCCCTTGGGATGAGCAAAGATTAGTATGTTTTTTTGTGTTTACTGGACATTTGTGCAGCTTTTCTGTAAAAATATCTTTTCATGTCCTCTACACATCTATTTTTTAAATTTTTATTGATTTAGTTATATGTATTTGGTACAAAGTCTCACTACACAGCTCACACTCAGAGTGCTCCTCCTATCTCAGCCTCCCCAGCACTGGGAGTACAGGTGTGTGCCACCATGCCCAGTCTTGGTGGCTGGCTCAGTGCACCCAAGGTAGGGCCAGTGCAGCATGCGGTAATGGAGATCAAACCTGGGTCCTTGAGCTTGCCTAGGCGGGCACTTAAACCACTGAGCTATCTCTGTGGCCCTCCTTTACTCATTTTTTTAAAAATTAAGTCATTTGCTTTTATTGTCGAGCTCTAGAGGTTCTTCAAAGATTGTGATCACCATCTCCCATTCTGCGGGTTGGCTCCCTTTGTAGATCGCTGCTCTGTCCTTAGTCCAACATAGACTTTATTTTGTTTATTTTGTTGCCTTTCTTTATTTTGTTGCCTGTGCTTTTAGTGCGACATCCAAGAAATCCCTGCCAAAGCCAGGGTCCTGGCTTTTTCTCCCAGTGATTTCTTCTGGGACTTGTGTAGTTTTTGGTCTTTCTTTTGGGTTTTTACTCACTTATGCATTAACTTTTGTATATGGCATAAGGCAAGAGTCCATTATAATTGTCTGCATGTGGATTCCAAGATTGTTTTTGAAGAGGCTGTCTCTGGGGACGTGGTAGTTTGGCGTCACATATGCAATGGTTTATTTCTGGGCTCTCTGTTGGGGTCCAAATATCTAGATACATATCTAGGATACATCTATGTTTATGCCAGTGCTATCTTGTATAAACTATTGTATCTTTGCAGTACAGCGGGTGCATTCTTTTTGAGCCCCACAGCCTGACACTTGGCCCTCCTCTCTCGGTTAGCCCTTTTGCTCAGAAAGCCAGTTTTCCTTGCAGTCAGTTCTAGGTGTGATTGGGCCTTTACCTTTTATAGACTCAAAAGAAAGGTCAATAGTGTGAATTAGTGTTTTCCTTTTGCTTTATTGCTTCCCTGATACTCTTAGCAGATGCTAAAAGCTGTGCAGGCAGCAGCAAGCGAGGGCCCGCATTGAGGCGATGCATAACCTTGCGTCCATCCTTCAGTCCACAGACACGGATGGAAGGTCTGCTTTGGCCAGGCTCCAGGCTGGGAGCTGGGGGCAGGGCTCCTTGTGAGATCAGCATAGCCTCTCACTTTGGGACCTCACCAAGTTTCACTGCTGTTGTTTTGATGGAGTCAAGATATGGGCAGGATAAGCACCCAGAGAGCCCGTCTCCACCCACGCAAGGTGCGTACTGATGAAGTCATCAGCTGTCTCGTTCTCAGCCTCAGCTGTCTCATTCCTGGAATGCATGCAAGTCTAGCAAATGCTCTCTCTACTCCTGTCCTTTGCCAACTGGGGCAGTCTATAAAAAGGTAAGGGAGGGGGAAGATGAAACCACTTGAAGAATTGTCAAAGCTTGCACCCAACTGTCAAAACTTCTGGGAAATTTCTAGCCCTCTCTATTTAAGATATATTTATCTTTGTTATTTCTTCTCCTACTTTTCAGGGAATTTATTTCTCAATGGGTGTAGAGATGCAACTGTGAACAGAACAACTATCCAGCTATTCCTAATGCTTTTTTTTTTTTTTTTTTGCTTTTGAGACAGAGTCTCACTATGCAGTTCAGGCTGGCCTTGAGCTCACTTTGTAGCCCAAGTTGGCCTCAAACTCACAGTGATCCTCCTGTCTCAGCCTCCCGAGTGCTGGGATTACAGGTCTGTACCACCACGCCCAGTGCTATTCCTAATACCTGCACAATGGCTTACTCTGCTCTCTTGATTTCTTCTCTTTCCTCACATGCATTCTTCGTTTTGTCCTCTGTATTCCTCATCCAAGCAGGACTCAGCCTCTGCACCCATCCCCCTGGGCAAGGCAGGGGCTAGTGATCAGTGGGGCAAGAAGATGCTCAGTGTAAGACTCGCATTGGCTTTTGTTTCTCAAACTTCTAAGTTCTCTGAGTCCTTGCCTACAGCGGAAAGGGTGAAGACAAGCGATTCTCATTATGAGTCAAAAGTTTTGATTCCTTCCTTCCTTCTTTTCTTTCTTTCTTCCTTCTTTNCTTCCTTCTTTTTTCCTATAGTCACATTCTCTATCCTCTGGCCAACAATCTGTCACTTCCTTTCCCAACTCTCAACATCTAGAATACAGACAAATAGAAAATGCAGCTGCCATCAATGCCTGGTTTAGAAGGTGCAGAAGGTAGGGGGTGGTTTTCTGAGGTGGGCAGTGGGAGCCTCTGATAATAACTGGTCCAAAAGAAGAAGAAGAAGAAGAAAAAACAAAAACAGACAAAGAAATGACATGAAGAAACCTGTTCTCCATCATGAGAAAAATTAGATTCAGAGTAGGAGCTATTTTAATTTTGTATCCCATTCTACATGAATTTAGGGAAGGTTGAAACGAATGTATGATCTTTGCATTTCTTAAGTACTTGGGGTGTTCCTGATACGGCTGACCATGAAAATTCCCTCTTCCATGTGGAAATCTTCTCCCCCTACACACACACACCTGGGATCACAGACAGTGGCCTGGCCCAGTGCCAGATGCCACTCAAGTATGGTGCCCACCACAGATGCCAACTTGAAGAAGGGAAGGGCACAGTAAACTCTGTGGCCGCCAAATCTCCACATACAAATGCTGTTGTCAGGGGCTGCCAAATAGCTCAGCAGATTAAAGCATTTGTTTAAGCAGATGCAGAGGCCAGGGGTTTGATCCCCAGGCCTGCCATGTGCTGGCCCTGCCCCTGGGGCATGCTGAGATGGCAATTGAGATTGGGCATGGTGGTGCATGCCTGTAATTCCAGCACTTGGAAGGGTGTAAACAGGAGGATCACTGTGAGTCCGCTCTACTCAGTGAGGCTCTGTCCACCCTGTCCTAAAAAACCAAAAAACAAAAAACACTGTTGTCACAGCACAGTATTTGCACATATCATCTGCTTCCTTATTTAAGAGGAACATGAGTTTTTTTGGGTCCCAAGGTAGTTTTTCATAGACTGAAGTGAAAGCCATAGGCTGTCTGTCTCCCTCCGCCAGGGCATGACAGGACGGTAGCAGGAACCAAGGCCGCTTGGTGGTTTCCATGGTGCGCAGGCTTGCAAGGGGGTCTCCCAGGTAGCAGTGGAGGGTCCTTGGACCAGAGGACCTTTTAGATGAGTGTTCTTAGCTGCCTTTGCCAGGCAATGATATTTTGCTTATCATTATTATTATTTTTGGTTTTTTGAGACGAGGTCTCACTAGTAGTTCAGGCTGGCCTTGAACACAGCCAAGGCTGGCCTCACACAGCGATCCTCCTGCCTCATCCTTCAAGAGCTAGGCTTATAGGTGTGAGCCACAGTAGCCAGCAACCCTTGAAAACTGGGAAGGAAGGAAATAAAAATAAAAATAAAAATAAAGGTTGTATGTATAAGACAGGGTCCGAGGCCCCACTAGAGAGCCCTGACGTGCTGACTGGCCCGTTTTCTCCATCTCTAGCCATCTCCTGGTCATAAGTTTGAATTGGAGGACTGGATTTCCTGTCACCATCCTTTATGTTTAGGAGAAACTTAGTCATTTTTCCTCACTTGCAATAACTAGAAGGGGAGCTCCAAGCCATTCAGCTTTCCTCACAAGTACTTAGTGTAGTGACCCTGGCTGGAGAAAGGCATTTGTAGAGGAGAAGTGCCCTGTGGTGCTGACGTAGCCCTGACTGAGCAACCGGGTGACTCCAGCAGGAGCTCAACACTACTCCAAGTGCCACAGGACACAAGCTAGAGCTCACATACGGAGAGGTAACAACAGTGACAACATCCATATTACCAGCAAGTGCCTCTGCACATCAAACACTCTCTCCTTAATTATTTATTACAGTCTGGAAACTGGAACTTTTATAACTAGTTAGTTTGGCACATAGGCTCTCGTTGTTTGGTAAATGAATAAGATAAAGTAACTAAATTTTCTCTTGCCCACTCCTTCCAAAAAAGAAACTAGCATTTATGGAACATAACTAAGAGGCACGCTCCACACTTTAATGGTTAGCATGTGTTAGCTCATTTAACCGTCTCGGCTGCCTGTGAGGTAGATATTAAGAATTTTGCTCTGTTATGGGAAAAGAGAGGCTCAGAGAGGCAAAGGAAGCTGCCCCAGGCCTCTCAATAAATGGATTAACTCTGACTCAATTTCAGACCCAGGCCTCAAAGTCTGCCTCCTGCCCTTCCTAGCACACTGCTAGGAAAGTGCATATATGAACCTAGAGTCGAAGTACAGGAAGGTCTGAGGGAAAGGGAATGGTCACAGGTAGGTAACTGACAAAGGCTAAAATGTAAGGAGAATAGTGCAGGCTTGGAGCAGGAAACTGAACATGTGGTACCAGGAATAAAAGGTAAGACCTTGATACTCCTCCCAAGGCAAAAGTGTTTCTCTTCCTCTTGCCCGTGTGTGCCTGTTCCTGTCTTCCACATTGGCCAAGGGGTGGGAGAGATCTACAGAGTTCTGCCCAAGAAGCTCCGTGCTTCACAGTGTATCTGTCTGTCCTTGGCATCTCAGGGAAGCTCAGAGGGCAGATGAAGAGAAGACACAGGATGAAGAAGAGAACCAGAAAGAGCTCTGCCCGCTGGCCTTGCCCACGGGATAGCCCTGTTGGGACAGTTAAGGTCCCTGGACCCCAGATTCTGCTGTAGTGAGGAGAATGTCTCAGTATCTCTAAGATTCTAAGGCTCTGAGTACCTGGCCGGTGGGAAAAGGCTGGTTGGCCTCCTGCTCTGGGTGAGCTTGTTTCCCACAGCCTTATGCTTCTGTGGCTCAGAACTTCCTTCAGTAACACCTCTCCTGTGTCCCCAGGGGAGAGGGAAGTCTGAAGGGAGGATAGAAAGTCAGGAATAGATAGAAAGCCAGGCTCCAGACCAAGAGGAAGCAAACTGAATCCTCATGTCCCCTAGCGCATATCTCAGAAACCTTTGGCATATGGCATGGCTGTGTGTGGCTTTTCCAGGAGCAGGGGGTGGGGCTCAGCAGGGCCATGCCAGGCACAGGCAGGCTCAGCTGCTTTCTTACTCAGTCTTGGGGTCTGCCCATCACGGTCTGCAGTTTCTTGGCACTAGCTTCTATCTTATTGGTAAGGCCAATAAGAGAGGGGCTTGGTCCTTCTGATTTAGCAGTGAAATAATAACAAGATACTTGTTAATGTACCCATAAAGCATTTTTCCAAGCATCTTGATCTTCAAGGTGCTTGACTGACTGATCGATTGATCGACTGACTGATCAATCACAGTACTGGAGATTCAATGTAGGGTCATTGCAGTGAGCTATATCTCCTGCCCTTTTTGATTTTCTATTTTGAGACAGAGTCTCACTAAGTTGCTGTGTTTCCCAGGATGGGCTGAATCCTGTGACCTTCCTGCTGCAGCTGCCCAGAGTGTTGTACCAGCATGTGTCACCATGCCTGTTCAGGGTGATGTTTTAAATTTTTATCTGCTTAACTCTTGTGTCTCTCAATTATTCCAAATTTGGACAAGGAAGAGGGGAAGTCGAAAAGAAATAATAGTACCTTCCTCACAGGATAATTTATGAGGATCGAGATAGTTGGCTGCATAAAGGAGCCAGTACCTGACACCAGTTGCTGCCCAGTAAATGGCAGGTATTTTCGTCTTCAGGACCTGCACACTTTGGAAGATGTCAAAGCAATTCACAGTGAACACTCAGTTGCCTCCCAGGAGAGCTGCCTGATGCCCCAGTGCCCGTGTATAACTTTCTCTCCCTTTCCTTTGGTGATGTCATCATTCACTAGCAAGCATTAGTGCTTCTCCCAGAAGGTAGACGAGTTTTCAGTCAGGAAGGACTTCAGCATCCAGGCTAGGAAGACAGCTGCTCATTGAGCCTACCCCAAGTGGCCCAGAAGGTGCGCAAGCCCACAGGGCCAAGATAGTGTTAGGGCCTTGCCTTGCTGAGCCCCACCACTTGCTCCTGGAAAAGCCACACAAAGCCATGCCATATGCCAGTGGCTTCTGAGATATGCGCTAGGGGACATGAGGATTCAGTTTGTTTCCTCTCAGTCTGGGGCCTGGCTTTCTATCTAAAACCAGGGTAGCAGCATTTGCCATGAAACAGCTGGGTGCAAGGATTACCACAGTCTATATCTGAGCCGTAATGCAAACTATCAGATCGACACACTTGTGAGTTGCCTGCTAAAACACGCACACATGAGGCATCTCTCAAGAGCTCTCCCCATCAGCTGGCTGCCCAGAATAGCTCTAAGTCAGCCACCAGGGAGGCAAGATTCGAAATCACCTCTGCCATGGGAAGAATGGCTGATGGCTGCTCGGTGAAGGGGTTACACCCGGGACCAAAAGAACTTTTTCTCATAAGAACCTTTCCTCAAGGTCCTAGAAGCCCTTTCTTAATCTAGTTAGGGAGATCTTGCACTGGTCGTTACTTCTGTTTGCTTTCCCTGCGTTGTCCATGCTGCACTGCTGAGAGAAGTCTCTCTGGAGGTCTGGCACTGGCTTGGGGGAAACCAAAGCTGACAGGAAGAAGGCAGAGGCTGCTGCTATTGGTGGGCTGCAAGAAAGAGTCCTTGAGCAGAGAGAACTGCAGTGCTGGGGCAGAAGGGGCTTGGGGTCGAGCCCAGTCAAGTTGGCCACAAAATCTTAGAAGACAGAGCAACATTATGTTCACTGAGAAAAAGTCTTGGCAGGCACTGCGGGGTGAGGGGGCCCATGAGGCAGGGCAGGGAGATGTGTGCATTTCCCAGGGGCCAGCAGCTGCTTCTCCCTTCAACTCAACACGACTATCCAGGGCCTTTCGGACAAGTACATCTGTATGCCAGGAAGACAGCAAGCTGTTGGCATTTCTGAGCAAATGCCCCAAAGGGATCATCTATGGCCTGGTTTAGTACCATAGCTAGCTGATGTGTGCCACATCTGGGTCACCCTATCCCCTCCACATTAACCAAGCAGCAGTCCTCTTGTGTAATGGTCCAGAAGAAATGGACCTGAAAGGCGCCCAATGTCACAGACCCTCCCTCTGTTTCCTGTGACTGCAGGGAATGGTGTTTTCCACATCTCGTTGCCAGTTACTTATTTATTACTTCCTGGTAGCACTCACAGAACTGCTCAAAGTGAGTAGAGATGGCTTCCCTTCACACTCACACTCTCAGGCCATCCTACTCTGGATGCTCAGGATGTGGGCAACGTCAAACACTGCTGACCCTTATACTGGCAGCGTAAGGCCTTGCCATAGGTGAGGGCTCGACATGAACGAAAGTGGTCCTGTCACTCTGGAACACAGCAGAAAAGCCAACAGCTCCTGCTCAACCTCCCACCCCACCCAACTGGCCCACACAATAGAGCAGGGTGGCACCTGCATGCCCATCTCTGTCTGAGGTGGGCACCCCAACGAGGGGCAGAAAGCTTTGGGTTACACGAGCCAAACTGCTCAATCTGCAGAAGCACCGCAAGGCTGAGTGACTCACGCAAGGTATGCAAAGAAGAGGCAGAGGCAAACCTGCTACACCTGACGGAGGACTTATCTTTGCTTGGAAACAGCTCCCAGGAACCTGGACAGAAATCAGCCCACAGCTCACTGCCTGTACCTAACCCCACTTGTGGAAGAAGAGGAAAGAACTGAAAGAAAGGCAGTACTCAAAAGACAAAAATGTATTGAATCAAACAACAAGCAAATAATTATGCAATGTTAATTAAGACAAGGATGACTCTAACCAAACAACTCAGGACCACACTGTCTGTGGTGGTGCTCTGTCCCGACTTGCAAAGCCCCAGCTGTCCAGTGAGTACACCGAGGTTTGCAGGGAGGCCCTGTCTTGGCAGCTGGACTCAGCAGAACGACCAATATGAGTTCTTTGGAACCGAAATGAAATAGCAATTTGGGTTCACAAGAAGCACATTTTGGTAAGGTTGAAATCATTCTATCTACTTTACTGACCGGTAAATAGCTTTTTATATGCAAAAATGAAAATCTATAGAATTCTGCCATTTGTCTGTGGGGCAGAAGTTGAGCCAGGGCTGAGCCTGGGGTTGGCGGAGTCCTTGAGACAAGAGCAAAACCAGCCCTGCAGACATGGAGTGCCAGAGGGCGAGTGTAAGTATGGCGACTGCTCGGCTGGTGTTCAGCTTTTCACTACAGCACAGACAGCTTTGAGAATATTTCGCCTTCAGTGTTCTCAGCAAAACACTGAGACCATGCACCCTCGGGCCTGTCATGCTTTTCCTTTTTTTACTTTATGTAAATAAAGATGTCGAAGTTGGGACCTTGTTGCTGCCTCCCCATCAGAGGGGTCATGTCGCACCTGGCCCCAGCTTTTATTTTCTGTGTCTTAATCTCCTGCTGCTCTCCTCTCAGGCCCCTGCTCCCATGCAGGTCATGGCATTCACCAATAAAAATTGAAAAAGAAAGTTGTTTTGGTTTCAGCTTGGAGCAAGAGACTGGGGCCCCCAGTGGGATTCAGACTCAGAGAAACACTGATTTAAAACCAACATCAAGGCCAGGGATCAAACTCAATGGTATGGTGCATGGCTGGCAAGCATAAGGGCCTGAGTTAGATTTCTGGTACCAAATAAATAAGACCAACATCAGAACGTGTGTGCACTTGGGGAGGATGTTCCCAAGAGATTGTGTGTGGCAACTATAAGAAACAGTCAGAGGCATTCCCCATTCGTTGAGCGGCAGGCCTGCTGGGTCCCACAAGGAGACTTCCCCACCAGGTCCCAGGACACTGCTGGAGGAGAGGTAAGCCATAGGGACATCTTCCCTGAAAGTCTCCGACATGAGCCGTTATAGACTCTCAGAAGCCAGGAGGTTCCACTGACTCGCCTGAGGACGGGAGCAGGGGCCGGACCACTCTGACAAGGCTTTTCTGGTTCTATAAGTATATGGTTCATAGACCAGCATCTTCCTGGCCCTACACCTTTCCTGTGCTCCAGGAGTTGGCTGTTAATGACCTGCTGTCAACAGCCAAGCTTGTGTAGCCCCTGGCTTGGGTAGATGTAGAAGGTAACCATCCCCATTATTACCTCAAAATCCATCTGGGGAAAAACTGCAATATGGTTAAGGGTCTGATTCTGTAGACAAACCGAACTTGGATTCATCTCTTAGTTCTTCCAACACAAGGCCTTCTATAAGCCTCAGTTCTCTTATCTATACACTGGAGTACTACCTATATAAGGTAAGAAAAATGCTTGGCCTATAGCTGGCAGTCCAGGTGAGTGCCAACAGCTTACAGCTCTTGTTATTATATATTAGTTGGTGATCTCTTGTGCCTGCTTCATACTCAGGTTCAACCTCTTATATGAATTTTCCCTTAACTGTCATGTCAAGTGGCCTTCAGTTACCAAGATTTTCCTTTGTGAACTTCTGCAGCCTTCGTTCCAGCACTTGGGCATGAAGTTTTCTACACTGTTACACAAATGTCTCACCCATATTTCTCTTACTGCGCTCCTTCCACAACTGGCTTGTCAACATCTTGAAGGCCTGGCTTACACATTATGATCACTCCGAGTCCCCACTGTCCCCTCCCTTGTGTCCAGGTTCAATGGTTGCTTATGTTGCAAGTAATCAAATATTTGTTGTATAAATCAACGCAAGAGATGACACAGTGTTCCAGTTGTAGACTTATTTGGTCTTTGTGATATAGAGAAAAATAAGCGAGAGATGATGACATTTGGAGTTTTATCTCTTACTGTGCAGGTGAATTGCTGCACAGCATTTGTCTAGGTGCCTACCAAATGCAGCAATTACCACCTGCCTCTTTCCTGGAACTTTGTGAAGACAAATGAAGCTTTTAAAAAGTGATTGTGGGCTGGGGAGATAGCTCAGTAGAACAAGCACCTGCCTGGCAAGGTGAGTTCAATCCCCCGTACCATACCAAAAAA
>NDGM011088277.1:3289-15513 GCA_002564305.1 Octomys mimax
ATCTATCATCTATCTATCTATCTATCTATCTATCTATCTATCTATCTATCTATCTATCTATTTATCTTCTATCTAAATTCATTGATACAATTTAGCTATACATGATGATCCCGTGTATCACCGAGAATTTGTACCTATACACGATGTATCCTGGATCCTCTTTATGTTTCAGACTCCTTACTTTCACTCAACCCTTCTTCCATTCCTCATCTGCAAAGTATTTTTTCAATTTGTCTTCTTTTATCATTTTTTTCTTTTCCCTTCACTCTTCCCCTCACCTCTTCCTAGTCTGCCCTTCTTTTGAATTCTTTCTTCCTGTGTTGTAATATGCATACATTGCTTCTTGGGGAAGAAGCAATGCTTTGTTTGCACACGTATGTCTGATTTATTTCACTTAAGAATATGGTCTCAAGTTACATCTATTTACCTGGGAATGCCTCAGGTTTATCTTTCCTTATGGCACCACACCCCATATAAAATATTACACTTTTTAAATACATTCTTTAATTGATGGGAATTTGGGTTGTATCCAAGATTCAACTATTACAAGCTGAGCTGCTATAAATATGATGTGCATATATCCTTAGATATGTTCTTAGTTCTTCCAGGAAGAAAATTAGCAGGGGAAATGCTGGGTCGAATGGACCTCTAACCCTAGGTTTTTGAGGAATCTCCATGCAGAGTTCCCTAGTGGTTGTACCAGTCTACACTCTCACCAATGGCAGAGAAGGTTCTTTTTTCCCAACAGCTCCTCCAGCATTTGTTAATAGTTGATATCTCAGTAATTGCCATTTCCTATGGAAAGAGATGCAGTGTCAGCACTGTTTCAATTTGCACTCTCAAATGATCAGCGGTACAACATTTTTTCATATATTTATTTCCCATTTGCATTTATTCATCTGAGAAATATGTATGTATCTCAGATGCTCATTTCTGGGTTGGGTCTTTAAATGTGGGAGAGGGTCTAATTTTTTCAAATTTTTGAATGTTCTAGATATTAGTCCTTTTTCTGTGACAATTGGCTAAATTTTGCCCACTCTGTGGGATATCTTTTTCTGTTCAAAGGCTTTTTATTAGGATGAGATCCCAGTTGTATTTTATTATTTTTAGAATTTCCCATGCAACTTAAATTTTGTTTATCAAGTCTTTGCTTGCACATATGTCTTCAAGTGTTCTATCTATTCTCTCTTCCAGATGATTTTTTTATGACTTAATATTTAGAACTTTGATCTATTTCAATTTTAATTTAGTGCATGGTCAGAGATATGAGTCTAATTTAAGACCTTTTGCAAGTGGAAAACCAGTTTTTAGAAGTACCAATTATTAAATAGATCATTTTTCTTCCAGTGAAATTCCTGGCTCTTTTTTGAAGATAGGGTGGTAGAATGTGTTTTGATTTGTTTTTTCATCTTCTAGTCTATTCCACTGATCCTTGGGTCTGGTATTTTTTTGCCAGTACCATGTTGTTTTTATTACAGTAACTTTGTAATATAATTTAACTCTGTGATTGTTATGCCTCCTGCCTTGCCTTGTTGCCTAGGAAAATTTTCGCTATTCTAGATGTCTTTAGTGCTGAGTAAATTTTAGGAATATTTTCTCTAGATCTTTGAGGTATGATAATGTTATTTTGATTCAGATTCTATTAAATTTGTATAACAATTTTTGGAGTATGACCATTTTTACTGTGTTGGTTCTTCCTACACATGAGCAAGGGATATCTTTCCATTTTCTGATATCTTCTTTGTTCTCCCTTTTCAGAGTACTGTAATTTTTATTATAGAGATCTTTTACTTCTGTTAGATTTCTTTCTTTCTTTTCATTTTTTTTTTAAATTATTTTTTGTGGAACCAGGGATTGAACTCAGGCCCTTGTGCTTGCCAGGGAAGCACTTATTCTACTAAGCCATCTCCCCAGCCCCTTAGATTTCTTTTTTTTTTTGTTAGATTTGTTTCTAAGAATTTCATTTGTTTGATGCTACTGCAATGGGTGTTGTTTCCTAATTTATCTCTCATTGTATGTTTGTGTACAGGAATTTTACTGGTGTTTGAATGTTGACTTTGTATTTAGTATGTTACTGAATTCAGTCATTAAATTTAGAATTGTTTTTGTGAAGTGTTTTTGGCCTTCTATGTGTAATAACATGTCATTATAAACAATGATAATTTAATGCACTTTACATGCATTTACCTATGAATGTCTCAACTTTATCTTTCCTATGGCAATAATGTTCCATATAAAGAAATCACATTTTTCAAATTCATTCCTCAATTGATGGGCATTTGGGTTGTTCTGAAGATTTAACTATTACAAGCTGTGCTGCTATAAACATGAATGTGCATGTATCCCTAGGTATGTTCTTAGTCCATCCAAGAAGAAACCTAGCAGGGAAAATGCTGGGTCGAATGGACCTCTAACCCTAGGTTTCTGAGGAATCTCCATGCAGATTTCCTTAGTGGTTGCACCAGTCTATACTCCCACCAACAGTGGCTTGATTCCTATTTTATTTATCTTTTTAAATTGTTCTGGTTAGTGTTTCCTGAACTATAATAAGTAGGTGGGGTGATGATAGTGGCCATCTTTTCATATACTTGATTTTAGACTGAAAGTCTCAGTTTTGACCATTTCATATGATATTGGCTTTTGGCTTGTCATAGATGTCTTCCATGAAATAGAGATAAAACCATAATTTCATATTTTATGTTAGTATTTTTAGTGGATGAGTGTTGGACTTTGTCAATAGTATTTTTTTGCCTCTGTTGATATGATCATATGATTTTTGTCTTTCTCTCTATTGTTATGGTGTATTATATTTATTGATTTGCATATGTTGAAACATCCCTGCATCCCTGGGGTAAATCCTTGGTTCTGATGAATAATCTTGCTCATTTGCTGTATTTCATTTGACAGTACCTTATTAGGGATTTTTGTGTCTATGTTAATTAGGAAACTGGTCTGTAGTTCTCTTTTCAGGTTGGGCCCTTCTCTAGCTTGGGTGTCAGGTAATATTTGCTTCCAGGGATGATTTTGGTAGGATTGCTTCCCTTTCAATTTCATTAAAAACTTTCACCAGTAGTGGCAAAGACAAGAATAATGGAAGTAGTTCACCTGGATCCATGAAGGATCTGAAGTGTGAATTGAAGCCCCTAGAGAGAGTAAAGAGAAAAACTTCAATGATGAAAGAGGTAGGGGGCAATGCCTTCTCCCTGAGACTGGACTCATGGAAGGAGAGGAGTGGCTCAACCTGTGAACAGATGGTGATTGCTGGTGACTCCAGAGGCCTCCACAAAGAGATGCAGTGGTGGAGGGGAGCAGTGGATATGAAGGTTGGCACTAGCTTGTGGTGAGTGCTCAGGGCTATGTTGTCCCATGCAAGAGAGTGAGGGGCCCTCTTGGAGAGGAGCAGCTGTGATCAGAACTCAGAGTGGTTACTGGCTCCATCTAGTGGCTCCCACCTGGGTGTAGGCCCTTGAAAGTTGTATGATGGCTGAAGGATAATGAATCTGGTCTCAACCAGAAGATGCAGGGTTGCTGAGGTTATCTACTACCCTGCCAAAAAGCTACTGCTGGCTTATTTGAGTAGAACAGCATGGATCAGGACATTAAGTATAGAATCTTAAAAGCTATTAGACAAAAGAAACAAATCATTATGAAGGAAAGCCATCGGAGTTACAGTTGACTTCTCAGCACAAACCCTCCAGTCAAGGAGCGCTCAGAGGGAAATATTTAAAATTCTATTTTTTGTGACAGGGCCTCACGGTGTAGTTCAGCTGGCCTTGAGCTCACTCTGAAGTCCAGGCACCTTGAACTGGAAGTAATCCTCCTGCCTCAGTCTCCCAAGTGCTTGGATAACAGGCATGCAGCATCATGCCCATCAAGTGCTTCAAATACTAAAGAAATTTGAAATCAACCCAGATTGATGTATTCTGAAAACTCTCTTTCAAAATTAACAGAGGAAATAAGGTACTTCTATAACAAAGGATGTCTGATAAAATTTGTGATCAACAAACCAGCACACCAAAATATCTTGAAGCGCCCTGGAAAGAGAAAACAAGGAATACACCTCCATGAACTTTTAGAGAAGGAATCCACCAGGCAGGGCAAATAATTAAACAGGGAAAGGAAAAAAGAGGGGGAGCTCCCAATGGAAAAATAACATGACAAGGCTAAGTCAATACACATCAGTTACAACCATCAACGTTAATGGTCATGATTCACTAGGTAAAAGACAGATTGGCCAAATGGATCAAGAAGCAGGATGCAGCAATGTGTTGCATACAAGAAACACAATTAACTTGAAAAAGAAATTCATAAGTTCAAAGTCAAAGGATGGAAAACAGTATTCTTTGTGACAAGAACCCTGAGAAAAACAGGAGTAGCAATTCTATTTGCAAATGAAGTTAATTTCAAGCCACAACTGATTAAGAGATCACTATATCCTTTTAAAGGGAGCAATCCAAGAGGCAGAGATAATAATCATAAATATATATTCAATAAATACTAGTGTACCCAACTATATAAAATAAGTATTAATAGGCATGAAAAAACAAATAAGCAGTAGTGCAGTTTAATGGAGGAATCTAAATACCCCACTGTCACAAACAGACAGATCAACCAGACAAAAATTCAAAATTAAATATTAGAAATGATACAAACTTTGGAAAAAATGAATTTAGTAGATGTAAACAGAATGTTCCATTCCATGTCAGAATACACATTCTTATCTGCACATGGTATGTTCTTCAAAATAAACCACACTCTAGTTTATAGAGTATGCTTACATAAATGAATCAGAATTGAAATTATGCCATGTGTATTATCTTACCATAGTGCAATGAAACTGGAAATCAATGGTAAAAGAAATCACAAGAACTTGGTAAACACACAGAAATTAAATAAAACCCTCCTGAACAACCAATGGGTCACAGATAAAATTAAAGAGGAAATTAGACAGAAATTTCTATAATTAAATGACAATGGCAATAAAACATACTGAAATTTATGGTACACAATGAAAGCAGCCCTAAGAGGGAAATTTATAGCAGCAAATCCCCATATCAGGAAAACAGAGTGAGCACAAATAACTTAGTAATGAACATAAAATTTCTAGGAAAAGAAGTGACAGAGCCAAAAGTTCCTGAAAGGGAGGAAATTATAAAGATCACAGTAGAAGTTAACACAATTGAGACTAAGAAAACAACACAAAGGATCAGTGATTCACAGAGTTGATTCTCTGAAAAGGAAATATAATTGACAAAATTTTATTCAATCTTATCAAAAAAGCAGACTCAAATTCAGGCAGTTACAAATGAAGTGGATGAAAACACAACAGATGATGCAGAAATCCAGAAGATAATCTACATCTACACTGAAAACTTGTATTCTAATAAAATGGAAAATGTAGAAGAAATAGTCAGATTCATAGATACATAAGAATTTCAAAGCTGAGTCAAGAAGGTATAAAAATGCTAAATGAACCAATATCAATCAACAGAATTGAAAGGGACAGCCAAATAGCTCAGCAGATTAAAGTGTCTGCTTAGACAGACACAGGGGCTCAGAGTTTGATCCCTGGCCTGCCATACTGGCCTTGCCCCCTGGGCACGCTGAGATGGCAATTGAGACTGCGCATGGTGGTGCGTGCCTGTAATCCCTGCACTTGGGAGGCTGTAAACAGGTGGAGTACTAAAAGTCCAATCTATGCAGTGAGACCCTGTAGATCTTGTCCTAAAACAAAAACAAAAACAAACAAAAAAACAAAAAAACAAAAAAAAATCAACAGAATTTAAGATGCAATGAAAAAACTTCCAACAAAGAAAACATCAGGTCCTGATGGATTCACTGAATTCTCCCAAGAAATTTATTTTTATTTTTATTTCTTTTGCAGTACTAGGGATTGAATGCAGGACCTTGCGCTTGCCAGGAAAGCACTTATTCTGCTGAACTATCTCCCCAATCCCTTCTCTATGAAATTTAAAGAAGACCTAATAGCACTACATGTCAAACTCTAATAAAATTGAGAAGGAACCAATACACTCAAATTCATTCCTGGACGCAAGCATTACCATGATACCAAAACAAGTGAAGGACCCAACTAAGAGAGAACTACAGGCCAATCTACAGATTAAAGAAGCTATCAGAAAATGAAAAGATGTCTCATGATCTTGGGAAGAACCATTATAGTGAAAATGGCTATACTTCCAAAACTTTTATACAGATTTAATGTAATTCCAATGAAAATTACAACAGCATATCTCTCAGAATTAGAGAAAAACAATATTAAAATTCAGCATTGTACTGATAACAAAATAAACAGACCCAAAGATCAGTGCACCAGATTAAAAGATGGAAGAAACAACTCCAGACATACTCTGCCACATTATCTTTGGCAAAATGCCAAACACATTTGCTGGAAGAAAGACAGCCTCTCTGACAAATAGTGCTGGAAAGAGTGGCTCTGCACTTGCCAAAGATTAAATTTGGACCTGTGTTTCACCAAGCACTAAAATAAATGGAAAATGAGTCGAAGTTCTAATGTTAAACCAGAAGCATTAAACCTGCTGTAAGGTAAGAGTAGGCAAAACTCTTGGGGAAATTGGTGTAGGCAAAGCCTTTATAGATGAAACTTTGCTTGCAGAGAAAGTATCACGAAGTATTAATAACTGGGAGCTTATCTTATTAAAAGGCTTTTGTACAGCAAGAGAAACCACCAATAGCGTGAAGAGAAAACCCACAGTGTGGGAGATGTTTGCCAACTGTTTCTCAGACATAGGATTACAATCAAGAACGTATAAAGAACTCACAAGTGTCAGACCTCCCAAGTTTAAAGGCCCAGTCCACAAATGGATATCCAAGATGAATAAACAATTCTCAGCTGAAAAAGCACAAACAGAAAATGAGTATATGAAAATATATTCAACATCACTGGTCCTTCAAGAGATGCAAGTTAAACAACACTGAGATTCCATCTCACCCCAGATAGAATAACAGTTATCAGGAAATCAATCAATACGAAATGTTGGCAGGGCTGTGGGGTAAAGAAAGCTTCTGCACTATTGATGGGAAGGTAGACTGGTGCAAGCACTGTGGAAATCAGTGTGGAGATTCCTTCAAAAGCTAGGATTGCAGGTCCCATTTCTCACAACTATTCTCTTTCTGGGTATCTTTCCAGAAGAATGAAAAATGTTGTAAATATGTGTACTCATGTTTATAGGAGCACAATTTATAATAGCTAGACCTGGGAAATAACCCAAATACCCATCAACTGAAAAATGGATTAAAAAAGTGGTAGTTTTGTACAATGGTGTACTGTTCGGCCATAAAGAAGGTTAAACTTGAGAATTTTATACAGATAAATGGATGCAACTTGAGACCATACTCACAAGTGAAAAAAACATGCATGTGCACAAACCCTGCTCTATCTCAGTAGTGTGAGAAGCTGAAAAAGTAAATAAAATCCAAAAAATATGATAAATATTGCAGAAAAAGAATAAATTTCAAAAGGAAAGCAACTGGGATGTGGGAATGGAGAAAAGAAGGAAGGGAAAGAAAAAAGAAATATATAAGATAATTATGTTACTAATTTCTCTTAATTCATTGAAAGTAAAAGTTTGTGTTAATACTGTTTGGACAATTAAATGCTAATATCTTACACTCAAGTAACTAATTTAAAGGTATCAGTATGCAATATATTAACCATTTTTGCCCTCCTATTAAGTTGTTTTTATATTTTACTTCTTATTTAAAAGAAAAAAATTCATTAATTGATATTGGGTATTGAAAATTTTTATATGTTCTTAATTCAGCTTTGGCAATTCATATGGATCTAGCAAATTCTGCAGTTTTTCTATCTTATAAGAGTATAGGTTGCTGAAGTAGGTATCGATCATCTGGATTTTTTTGTTTGTTTGTTTTGTTTTGTATATTAGGGAAGGCTCTACAGGCTATTCAGGGTCTCACTGCTAGATTGGACTCATAGTGATCCACCTGTGGGATTACAAGCATGTGCCACCATGCCCAGTCTCAATTGCCATTTTAGCAAGTCCCGGGACCAGGGGTAGGACAGTAGGCCTGGGGATCGAACCTTGGCCCCTGTGCCAATCTTCTGGATTTCCACAGGATGTATTGTTATTCTCTCCTTTTTATTCTTAGTTGCATAAAGTTGAGTCTTTTCTTTACTACTTTTGATGAGGTTGGCTATGGTTTTATCAATTTTATTTAGTCTTTCAAAGAACCAACCCTTTTATTTTTTTGTATTGTTTTCTTAGTCTCATTTGCATTAATTTATTTTCTGATCTTTATAATTTTTTCCCTGGCATGAACTTGGGGTTTGATTTGTTCTTCTTTTGTAGAAGTTTGATGTTGAACTTAGTTGTTTACTTGAGCTTATTCTGTTTTCCTGATGTGAGAATTCACTGCTGTAAGTTTTCTCTTAGCACTGCTTTCATTGTATCCAATATATTCCAATATGTTGTATTGGTATTATCATTTAATTGTAGATATTGTTTAATTTATTCTTTAATTTGATCTGTATTTCATTGGTTGTTCAGAAGAATGTTATTTAATTTCCAGGTGTCAATGTATTTTTTGTGGTTCCTTTTCCCACTGATTTCCAGTTTCATTACACTACGGTCAGATAATATGCATGGGATAATTTCAGTTCTATTACATTTACTTAAGCATGTTTTATGAACTAGTGTGTGATCTCTTTTGGAGAACATCCTGTGTACAGCTGAGAAGAATGTGTATTCTGATGTTTTAGAGTGGAACACTCTGTCAACATTTACAAAGTCCACGTGTTCAGGAATGTGTTTTAGTTCTAATACTTCACGATTGATTTTTGTGTCTATTTATTTGGGACAGTGGGGCATCGAGTTCCCCATTATAATTGTATTAGAGCTTATTTGGTTTTTCATGCTTGTTAATATTTATTATTTATAGTTGGTTGCATCACTATTGGATACATATATAGTCCTCTTTTCTTCCTTGAGTGTTACTGCAATAAGTATATAGCTATTTTCTTTGTCTCTTTTGCTCAGTCTTGACTTGAAGTTCACATTTTCTGCAAATTGACAAGCTACCACTTCTATTTTGTGAGTTTCCATCACATGGAAAATGGCTTTCTATCCTTTAGCTATTCAGCCTACGAACTTCTATTTTATGTTAATGTGTTTCTTGTGGGTAGAATATTGATGGAAATTGCTTCTTGATTCAGTGTGCTAGCCTATGTCTTCTGATTGGTGAATTGAGACCATTTTCATTTACAGTCATAACCAATATATATTGATTTATCCTTCTCATTATTTTTCTGTTGTTGGTAACTTGATTTTTCTCTGTGTAGTTGCTATCTCTGCCTGTTGGATTCTTTCTATTGGTGTTTTGGAATTGTAGTTTTCCTTATCTGTTTCTAGGATAGTCTTCAGAACATTTCGGATAGCTGGCTTGGTGGTCATTCCTTCAGTTGTTCTTTGCCATGGAAGTATTTTAATATTTTGCAGTATATATCGGTCTGGGTTGTTTATTTCAGGGCTTGAAATACTTCAAGTTCTCCTTGACGTGAGGGGTTTGTGTTGAGGTGCCTTCTGTGATTTTCATGGGTGTTCCATTACAGGTGATTTGTTTCTTTTCTTCAAGTACTGTTCACATTCTTTTTATTCAATTAATCATTCACACAGATTTTCTCTGTCAATAATCATCTTTCTTTTTCAGAATAAGCTAATTGTCACATAATTTTATAAATTTTGACCTTTTTAACACTGTGTTCAGAATTTCTATACCAGTATTTATAAGATTTTCTTGCAGATTTTTGTTTTACCTTTTACTATCCTTGCTAGACTTTAAAAGTAAAAATATTTTGAGTTTACTGAATGAGCTAGGAAGATTTCAATCTTTTTGTTTATTTAGGAGACTGTATGTAAGATTGTACTTTTCTTGTTGATAATGTACCATGTATTCGTTAGCCACTAGACACAGTATTACTAAAAGTAAATAAGAATCTGAATTGCTAATTGAATAACTAAATATTTCTTTTTAGTTACTGTAAATATATATGATAACTATAAACAACTCATTTCATGTGATTTTTCATATTATAGGAATGTATTACATGTCATCATGTGATTATAGTATATCAATACTGTTGTTTTAATCTTGCTGAATTTCTCACTTTTCCTTCTAACATTGTTCTATAATTTATGCTTTTATCTCTATTTGTTACTTCACTGAACAAGATCTTCAGAGACTTCTCTACTCACTTCCCTTTTCAAAGAAACAGGCTTGACAGGTTTGGTTGTGTCGATGCTCTCTCGTACCTTAGTTCCGAGCTCTCATTTTTATTATCTTCCTTGTCTGACTCCTTCCCATTTATCTGATCACCTTTATACGTCCTTATGTTGGGCTTTTAGTTCATTAGTGTTGAGCTCTCTGTGTTTGTAAGGCATTTACATAATGTGCTTTCTCCGTGATACTGCTCACTGTAATCAATGTGTCCTCTGACTCTTTGAGAATTGTAATTATTCAAGTTTAAAAAAGAAAACACTCTTTGGAATTCTTAAATTTGGAGAAAATTGCATGAATTCTAGTAACACTTAATAACTGATGTTCTCTCTCATACCTATTCAGTAAGTTTACAAATACAAAATAGGGCAATTTAATAGCAAAATGCCCAGACCATGTGACTTGATCGCCTAACTGCATTGGCGTAGATTGTGCTGAAAGAAACACTTCAATTTGTTTAGTCACTAATCTGTATTTGAAACTGAAAAATTCGTAACACAATAGGCCACAAGTGTGCTTCATCATTAAAATTATGTTTCAAAGTGAGGTCTACTCTCTGTGACCACTTTTCTGAGTGGTAGTTTATTGACTTGAGCTGAAGTAACATTTTCTTTTTTAAAACCTGTAAGATATTTTTTTTCTTAGTAAAGTAGATTCCCACAGAGAAAAAGAAAATAGAATAGCAAAAAGTCAGCTGAGATGTCAACAACTTTGGCATTTAAAATTGTGTTTCATGTTCTGCAGCATCTTACATTTCTCTTTGAGTTATTTTAGTATGTATCTGTCATATAAAGATGTGTTTTCAACAAGGAGTATTTAAGCAGTAGAAGTTTGCTCTTATCATTGCAATCATTGTGGATAATTGCTATTTGAAGTTTCTTTAGTCTTGAATCAAGTTTGTCTAGATTATGCTTTTGTTAATTAGTTAATACCACTTGAGATGCTTTCTTTGGAAATAAATATTAGTTTAGAACTGAAAGCACCCATGATTGGACAAGGCCACAGTTTGACTGTTTGGCAGATATTTCCTTCAGAGACACGCATACGAAGGGTGCCTAGAAGGCCTATAGGATGACTGAATCACACACTGAAGGAGTAAGACTTGAAAAGCACTTGTGAAATACAGTTAAATTCAGCTTCAATAGACCATATGTCTGTGAAATGATCAGAAAAAGTAATTTTGAAATTGTAGGAAAGTGACTAAACCTCTACGGTTTTAGTTGCTTCATTATTCAACTAAATTATATTATTTGCATTAGCATTATTGTACCTAGTGACATGCTAAGTGTTATTCATACAGTTCTTCACTTAATCTGAGAGGTGTTCTACACAGCTGAAGGAGATAGGATTTATTCAGTGAGTGCTCTAGTTTTTAATGACAGAGGCTTCTCCCCATCCTGATGTGGCTGCAGATGGAATAGAGAAAAAAAGATCACCCAAACAATTTTACCAGTACTTTTCTCACTTGCTGGGTAGACCCCACAGTTGGCTTTCTGTCCAAACAGTGCTGGTTGGCTCTGTGGATTCTCTACCTATAAGAGACAAAACAGAAAATTGACTCTGTTTTCAAGTTATTTTCCAAGAAATTCCCTTGTGGGTTGCTGTATGATGGGGAAGGAGAGATGGGGGCAGTGGCTGTAGGTTAGGAGACAAGAGAAACAGGAATAAATAGGACTAAGGCATGTTAATTTGTGAAGGTTTTTAGCTTTTTCCCTTGGCCAACTGGGTTGCTTGTGGTGTCACTCCATGTGCTGTGATAGGAAGAGCAAAGCAGATAGTAAAAGTGAAACCAAATGTCCTCAAGTGACCATGCTAAATGAATAATTCTAAATTTTCCACAATGCTGGCGTGACATAGAAGACACTGGTGATCTCTTGTTTATGAAGGGTGTGGGCTGGCGAGATGGCTCAGTGGTCTAAAGCACCTACTTGGAACAAGCTTGGTGAAGTACA
>NDGM011088278.1:0-12196 GCA_002564305.1 Octomys mimax
TTGATTTGAAACTGTCTCATTGCTATTTGTTTCTCAATAAAATTTTGGAGAAAAAAAAAGAATATTTGACAAAAAGAAATGCAAAACAAAAGCAGAATTCTGCACTTTCCACAATATTTAAATCAAGAGTATATTAGCATAGCCTAAGTTTAATAGATTTTTTAGCAATTTAGGAAAAATTCAAGAAATGTAATTTTAACAGTGGCTAAATTCTGATACCTTTCCTAGACAAAAACTTTGGCCATGAGCTTTATCCACTCTTGTATTTCCAGTTTTATGCAGTGGAGATTTGGGGCACCTCGAGCATGTTGTCTTCATCACATAAAGCTTAAGGCACAGTTCTACATTAAATAGCTCTTCATAATTTCATGAAAAATATTTAAATATAATGCCCTACAGCAATTCTTATAGACATAGTTTTTCATAAAAATAACTTGATAATAAGTATAAAGCATACACACCATGCATTAATGTGGTCATGGGAAAGTCTGAGTCAACTACATAACTCAGGAAATTCCTAGGGTAGTTACCAAAGGAGAGATTCAGACTATAAAAGCTAGCCTAATTGTGTTGCCTGGGAGGCCGAATTCTGTGAAAACATCTGAATGTCTCATATTGTACCTAATTGTCACAAACTTGTCTTTTTGTTCCTGAGAGTTCTGAGCTGGCACTGGGATATTGACAAGTGCAAGAAAGCAGCCTGAAGCTCATTGGTTATCTTTGACCAGCCTGTCTAAAAGGTGTGGCAGCAGCGCTGAGGAAAGCTTGCACACGTGGATTTCCACCTTGTCTCCCCAAAGTTCATGATTCTCTTATATGAAAACCATCAGCCCTCCTCAGCTAGTTTCCTGTTCCTGCAGAGTCTTATTGCTGCCCAGCTGCCTGTAGCTATTGCTATGATACCTGGAAAACACCAACTCCTTATTTTTTTATCTAAGGAAAGAAAAATCATATATATATATATATATATATATATATATATATATATATCCACACACACATACTCTGGGAGATTTTTTTAAAATTCCTTTGGATAATTCTGAGTTGATTTAATTTTTTTGTACCTCAAATTAAGAAATTGAAATATTTGGCAGGCTGTATTGTTAGAAATCTGAAGTTGCCATTAGAATATGAGCTTCTACCAAAGGTTAAGTCAGCTGTGTGGCTGGATTTACCACTCCAGGGTGACAGCCAAGTAACAATAGTTAAAGAGTAAATATTTATATAGACAGTAAGCATGCTTGTATGGTGGTCCATGATCTGGTGATAATTTGGAATCAGAAGTTTCCTGATCTCCGCAGAAACTTGTTTTAAACATGGAAACAAATTAAACTTTAAGCCATAATAAAAGTGGAAAGTCATTAAAAGCATGATTCAGACATGTGTTAAACAAGCAGCATTCAGTGGCATTATTGCAGTCATAACCACCCAAACAGCAAAGTCCTTGGAGAGATTCAAAGAGGCCTGCAGTAATTTCAAAGATAAGCCTGAATTCAGAGGAGAAAACCATGGAGAAGATAAAAAAGCGCGCTGCTTGAAGATTATTGTGTCATTCCCAGAATCACCGTGGGGTCATATCCAAATGATCTTCTAGGGGGTTAGCAAGAATGCTGGGTGACACATAGCAGTCAGTCTACATTGGCAGTGATATTGTAGGTCATCAACTGAGTTATTTTCAAAGTGTACCAGGGTTGTATCCAGTCTTCGTTGCTAATAGCACAGTCCTGGCAAGACTGTAAAGAAGGGAGATGAACCCGAATCAAAGTATCCAAGTCCCTTTTAGACACATCCAAGCCTGTCACCTCCACCATTGGGTAAATATACTTTGTCATTGTTTACCTATTCTCAGGATGAATCAAGGCTTTTTTTTCCCAGAAAACAAGGATCTTATGGTAATTATAAATTTTATTTGATTTTTTTTCTTTCTGTTAGAAAGAAGTTTAACCCATCTAGTTCTAGGCAAAAAGCACATATTTCATGGGAACACATAGCAATGAATTTGCAAAGCCTTGCTCTTTTGTTAACAAAAACTTCTATCTCCAGGCAAAGTACAACAAACAAATGAAATTCTAAAATTAAAATAAGTAACCTTTCCCAAGGCCCTTCACTTTCCTTGGCCTAGGATATTTTATGAGTTTTAGTGCCAATAAAATAAACTCCTTCTGGGATTCATCAGATTTCACCTAATAAATTAATGAGAGAGTACCATATATACTTAGGAACTTCACCTTCAATCCTTGCTGCAAGCTGAAATGAACGAACACATCAAGGAATTCAAGGATACACCCTCTCTTACCATTGGCAAGCATAAGTGGCCTCATGATAACATCCTACTGAATATACCCCAAATAATCTAAAACACAGAGAGCTAGTCATCTGAAGGGACAATAACTTCAAACTTTAATCAACAAATATATCAGGTACCAATCACCATTAATGCTATAGTAGGCCCCTGGCATTGATCCATGCTCTCTAATTAGAAAAGCACAAGTTACCTCCCCTGAACCATTGGACATACATTTCATCAGAAGACCTTAAGCAAAGATTCTTAGTAATCCTCCTAAATAGGAAAAGTTTCAGAGCAGGGTTGTTGTTCTAAGATCTCTACATTAAGTTGATAACAAGACAAAATAGTCAGCTTGCATCACTATGATATAAAAAGATATTTTTCTGATATTATTGTTCTCCTATTCATGCTTCTTTTGTCTTTAATTTTACTTGTTATCATAATATGATGACCCCCTAGAGATCAATCAATAAGACTTATCTACATATTTTATGTATTTTATCCATTTTCAGAAGACTACCCTTCCATACTCTCTCATCACCACTGGAAGGAAATTATTGGGTTCCTGGATTTGTCATTGCCACACTTGACTATAAATCAATAGATATGTCTAAGAAATTTTCAGTAGCACTGACTTCACCACTATTTCCCACTCTATTCTGTGATGTTATAACAGAATACCATATAATGGGTAATGCATTAAGAACAGAAATTTATTTCTCACAGTTCCAGAGGCTGAGAGGTCAAAACCAAGGTGCTACCATTTGCTATTTAATGAAAGCCTTCTTTCTGCATCCTTACATGGTGGAAGGAAAAAGGCAAAGAGCAAACAAGACAAAAGCTACGTGAAATTTCTTTATAATGGCCAGAGTCTCAAGTACCTACGATCTAATAGAACAACCCCACCTCTTACTATTCTCACTTTGGAGACATCTGAAATTTGGAGCAGATGCATTCAAACAAGAGCAAGGGCTTAAAGCACATACTGAATCTATTAGTTTATGGATACATTAAATCAATCTGTTACTATTTTTTCTTAAGATTTCCTCAGATTAAGATTTTCTTGTTGGAACTATTCGATTCTATTATAATATAGGAATGAACCAATTATTATTAGTTGGTTTCAATAATAATAATAAAGCCAACTAATAATAGTTGGTTTTATAATAATAATAAAACCAACTATTATTATATAATAGTTCAAAAAACAAACAATTGCTTCATTCCTATTATAATAATTTGTACCCAACTAAGTTAACTTTGATATCAATATCAGATTTTTGCTTGCTCAACATCTTGTCTATATAGTTTATTATATGGAGACAGAGAAAGAAGTTTAGAAGCCTCCAAAATAAATGAAACAAAGGCTGCTTAAGAAAAGGAGCATCAAGCTTCCACTTTATGGGCTATTTTTCCAACAGTGGGCAGAACTGAACTGGAAAAAGAAATGAAGTTTGTCTCTAATCCAGGACCAAGTTATCAGTAACACTGCAGGTATTCTTGAGGTACCTCCAACACTAATTTCAATTAACTAACAAGGGTTATCATGAGGAAGCGTACAGTCTTTATTCTTGCAGCTAGACATGGGCTTGTCTGCGCCCTAGCTAGCACTTTCTAAGACACCTGTGTAAAAATCTCTAGTTAGGTGTTAAAAAGTCTGTGACCAGAATTAAAGAAAATGCCACTTGTCTGTGTATATCCAGCTGCATTCAAGGCTGTTTTCATACCCTAGGTGCAGCAATCTATTTTGTTGATTTTTCAGTTGTTTATCATGAATTATAACCATTCTGCATTTAATATGTTACACTTAGCTGATGAGAGCTACCCTCAATCTTAAATGATACTGGACAAACATTGTACATCAGATGGCTAAGATGACAAAGATGAGAGATGACCTTATTCTGTGAAAGAAATAACTAGTGAAAGCTTTTCTTTATCTACTCACTTTTTCAGGTAATAATTATATTCAGCTTCTTAATGAGGAAAAAATAAAGTTGAACTTTGGTATCAATTATATAACCTTCAAAATAAAAAAGTTCATACTGTTAAAACTTGGGCCACAGGAAGAAATATGTGAATACCATAAAGTATTATACATTTGCAAATTTATAAAATTGAAAGGAATTCTGTGAAACAAAATTCCCCCAATGATTCATGATGCACCATGATGTTATCTATTCTAAGTTTCTACTTTATTTATTTTAAAAATATTGAATACAACACTATAAATTGATGGCCAGTGATGGGTTGCCACCTACTACGTGAACTATTGTGTGTTATTGTCTAGTGATAGCTTGGGTGATAGTTTACTCATATACATTCATTTGAAAAGTGCCAAAACTTTGCTCTTGAATGTTTTTATGTCACTTCTTTGCTTTGTACTGCATTTATTCTGATAAAGATTACAAAACCAAGGAATCTCAATTCTTCTCACTCATCCAGTTTGAGACTGAGTCACTTCTTTCTCCATAGGAAAACACTGAAATTAGAGGGAAATATTTCAGAATGGGTGGAGGGGCATTTATAACTCAGCAGGAACTCTTGTCACTTGGAGCTTGTCATGTCTGTACTGTAGAGTCAGCTCCTCTTTCCAGATAATGCAGAACTGAAATTCCAGGCCTCCAGACCTTCTGCCAGCAGAGTATGTGGGGGCTGCACAGCTCTGCTGCCTTCTTCTGCATGAGCACACAAAAACCCCCAAGAAAGCTATGTAGGCCTGAAATTAGACAAGATAACAGTTGCATCTCTGCTAAGAGCTGAATATTTCAGTGGTTTCATCACCCTCTGCCCCAGACTTCAGTTGAAGCTCATGCTGAGACTCTCATCAAAGATCATCTAACTTTACTTCTCAACTTTTCCTTTCTCTTCCTTTCATCAAGGATGCTTGTTTGTTTCATTTTTAGTCATTAAATTACTTCATGTAATTATATACTCTTTCAAAATAAGCTTTCTAGCATGAACTTTGAGCTGCTAGTTTTCACAGTTCAGGCTTTTCACACTTAAAGGATTTCCTTTCAAGCTGTTGCTTCAGCTCAGATTTTTAAGTGTACTTGGAACTTAAGAGCCTACAGCAGCCCTTTGTTTGTTTGTTTGGCCATAGCTAATTGTAGCTGAAGCAATACTTTATCCAAGCTTACTCCTTAAGACTGAAAATGAAATACATGTTTGGTGATTCATTTTAAACTCTCAGTAACAACTTTCTAAACCACCATAGCAAAATATAGACTTTTTAATATCATAGTGTGATATAAATTCATGACAGGTTTGTCTTAAGTGCTTTTTTCATTGCTGAGACAAAATAGCTGACACCCAAAGTTAAAGAGGGAAAGGTTTACTTCACTCACACTTTGTAAAGATTTCTGTCCATAACTGGCTGGCTCCCATGTACAGTAGCTTGGCAGATGGGCATTGCAGAGAAACAGTTCATGGCACGCAGGGGACAGCAAAAGCAACCAAACAAGGGATAAGATACTGCTTTCTCTCTCTTATATTGTATCCAGGCTACCAGGATTAGGTTGGTTCCAAGCCAATCAGTGGGCTGATTCAGTGATCACAAACCCTTAATTCCAGCATTGCACCATGAATAAATCACACACTCTAGATTTAGCCACCTCTGAACAAGCTGCACCTATGATTTCATGAACATTTTGGGGGATATCTAGACACAAGCCACAATAGGTTCTTGTCATTTTAGTGTGGATAAATAATACTCTACTCCTTAATTATATTGATCATATTAGACAGTTGGGTGCTCCTTCATGTTCATAATGGGTAGAACTAGGTATGCCATCCCTCCTCACAACAGTCTCTGGTAGGATTTCTTTTCACTTGGATAGGCTATAGAGTACATACCTACCATGTGCCATGCTTATGAGGTTTTCTATGAAAGACGTAAACAAATGAAAGACATTCTACCTTCAAATCAGTTACAAATTAAAGGAATAATAAGTACATTAGTTCATTATGCCACTAAAAACAAAAGGAAAGAAAAGCAAATGTCAGGGTGCTAGGAAAGCATTACTCATGTAAAGGAAGGATGAGAACTTTCATTCACTGGTTGGTGTGCACAGGTTTTCGTGAAAGGGGTCAGCTTTGAAAGAGAAGGGGCTGCCTATGGTGAAGAAACCAGCACAAAGCGAGTCAGAAAGGAACCCTGCTGGGATAGCATACAAGCAGACTTGATCATCTCAATTGGCAGTTCATGCAAGTCAGACAATGCATTTATAGGATAAGAAGAGAGACACAAGAGAGAGAGAATCAGGAAGAGAAGTGATCAAGTATGTCAAAAAGCTGCGAAGACAGACATAATGACTATATTTTGTTTAAAAATTAGGATTATTGCTATCATTTAAATTATAACTTCAAACTTGAAGTAGGAGGAGAAAGCAAATCACAACACAATAAAGAGTAAGAAGTAACTGTAAAAAATTGCAATATTAAGGAATAATAATTGGAGAGATACGAAGCTATAGTATGAATGAGTTTTATTACCACTTCAGAAAAGTGTTCATTTATAATACTTCATAGTAGATAAAGGTGAGTTGTCAAAAGAAATGCAACCAGCAGAAACATTACTGGAGATAAAGGACATGGAATAATTTCAGAAAAATTATTCAGAGAACTCAGGACTAATGAGTGCTAGTAGAATAACTACCACTATCCAAGAAATGTGGTGTTATTCTTTAGTGACTATCTCAAAAAAGTTTGTATTCAGAATAGACATGATAAGTAAGAACTGATAAGTAAATTTCAGTTTCTTCTATGTGTACTTTCATATATATTAGCCCATTTTATCCTCATCAGTAAATCTTAATTTTTAGGAAAAATGGTTTAGGTTTAAAGATGTTACATTTATCCAAAGATGACATGATGAACAGTCTGAGCCTCCTTGATTTCAAAATGTTTAAAAATGAAAAATCCATGAGTGGTAATGACAGGAAGAAAGAGAGACCTTGGAAATTTGAAAATATGCTACATTTGGTTTGCTGGTCACCATAGAAGACTCAGAAAAATGGTTTTAGATATGAAGACTTACAATAAATCAGTAAATATGGAGAATATAAGAAATAAGAAGAACATAAATAGTAAGCTTTAAGAAAAATTAACAAGTGCATTTGATTAGTTTTTAATGGTTTATATTTTTGCAAAATCCATTTAGTCTATGTAGTCATGAAGATATTATTACTTTGATGACATTTTCAATGTTGTTCCTCCTATTTAGGTCTTCTCCAACAATAAAATATTGCTACTTTCATTCCTTTTCCTTTGTTGTTTCTGTTTGGATCAGCGTTATAAAAGAGTAATTGGCATACAATCAATTCATCTAGTCAAAGCATTAAAGTCTATGAGTTTCGATAGAATTATACATCTAAGCAGGCATCACTACAATCAGGATACAAACCATTCCTATCATCCCAGACAGTCCCTTTACCCCTGTCCTCAGCTCTAAGTAACAACTGATTGGTTTCATTCACTATAGACTAGATGTCTCATTTTCAGTATGTCATAAAAATGAAGTAACATAATGTATACTCTTTTAAAACTTTCATTCATTTTAATGGGAAAAAAGATATAGGAATAAAACAGTTTCAAAACAGGTTAGTATGATGGTTACAATAAATAATACATTGCATATTGTTGTCTTCATAGTAGTTATTCAGAGGGCAAGATGTAGACATGATATCTTGTCTAAACAATATTAGTACAAACCTTTCTTCACAATAAACTAAGAGAAAATAGTATATCTATTCAAACTATCTTAATTATGTATATATTATTTTTCACTACAAAATGATCCTTTATTTGTATCCCTCTTTTTTGTTTTGTTTTGTCAGAGATGGGTGTTCCATTGCAGTTGGAGAAGCTGTATTTGGAAAAGTCTTCAAAGGACCTTTACATACTTGAAGCCAGTCTAAAGACTGTAGGTACTTGAATTCAGCATAATAACTCAATATAATCCAATAGTCCATAATAGTAGGTGGTTATCAGCAGAACTGGCAATTGTCAGAAGTTGTTGACTTGAGCCTTTTAGAGCTCAGCATATTAATATGGCACTACTTTTATATCTTGTGGTTACACTTTCCTGCTGGATGATTAAGACCAAGTTAAAGCAAGACCTATGTAACTAAAAATGTAACTTTTGCTATCTGACAAGGTCAGCCAAATCCCCTCAAGATATTGGTTCTTCATATCCAGGAGCAGGGAGTATTTTTTCCATTTTCTAAAATACTCTATGATCTCTTCTTTCAGAATACTATAATTTTCATTGAATAGATATTTTATTTCTTCAGTTATATTAATTCCTAAGTATTTCATTTTTGGTGGTGCTATTATAAAAGTTACTGTTTATCTAATTTCTCTCTGTTTGTTCGCTATCTGTGTAGAGGAATACTATTGACTTTTTGGTATTGATTTTGTATCCTGCTATGCTACTGAATTTGCTTATTAATTCTAGGAGATTCCTGTTGGAGTTCTTTTGGTCTTACAAGTAAAGTATCACGTCATCTGCGAATAATGATAGTTTCACTTCTTCTTTACCTATTTTTATTCCTTTTATTTCTCTCTCTTGTCTAATGGATCTAGCTAGTGATTCCAGAACTATCTTGAGTAGAAATGGTGATAGAGGACATTCTTATCTTGTACCTGATCTAATAGTAAAAGATTTCAGTTTTTCCCTATTTAGAATTATGTTAGTAGTTGGATTGTTATAGATGGTTTTTGTCTATGATTGAGGTAGAGATTATCTATTCCAATTTTCGATAGGATTTTGATCACTAATGAGTGTTGGACTTCTCTGCATCAATTGAGATGATCATGTGGTTTTTGCATTTGGCTCTACTGATACAGTATATTATATTTATAGATTTCCTTATGTTGCACCATCCTTGCATCCCTAGGATGAATATTAAATGGTCATCGTGTATAATCTTCTTAATGATTTGCTATATTGTATTTGCTAGGATTTCATTGAGGACTTTTGTATCTATGTTCATGAGAGAAATTGGCCTATAGTTGTCTTTTTTAGTTTTGTCTTTCTCTGGTTTTGGTATCAGTATGTTACTTGCTTCCAGGAATGATTTTGGGGGTATTGTTTCCTATTCAATTCATTGAAGAGTTTAAGAAGTATTGAGGTTATATGTTCCATAAATTTCATGTAGAATTGAACTGTGAATCCATCAGGACCTGGATTTTTCTTTGTCAGTAATGTTTTGTTACATTTTGAATTTCACTGGCTGTTGTTTGGCTATTGAGAGTTCTTATATCCTCTTGATTCAGTTTTGGTAATTTGTACCTTTTTAGGAATCTGTCAATTTCTATATGTATTCAATTTTGTGAGAGTAAAGATTTTCAAAATAGCTGAAAAAAAGTTGATGAACTTCTGTATTTCCACAGGGTCTGTGGTAATTTTGCTGTGTTCATTCCTTATTTCTTGAATTTGAGTTTTTTCTTTCCTCTTTTTCATGAGTGTAGCTAGGGGCTTAACAATTTTATTTAATCTTTCAAAGAACCAACTTTTTGACTGGCTACTTCTTTGTCTCAATCACATTAATTTCTATTCTAATCCTTATAATTTTCTCCCATCTTTGGGATTTATGTTTGGTTTGCTCTTCCTTTTCTAGACTTTTGAGGTACAGCATTAGGGTATTTATTTCTTCCCATTCTGTTTTCTTAATGTGTGTGTTCACAGCCATAAATTTCCAAGAACAGCTTTTGCTGCATCCCATAAATTCTGATAAGTTGTATTTGAACTTTCATTGAATTGTAGATATTATTTAATTTCTTGTTTAATTTCATCTGTTGCCATTTGCTTGCTGAGGAGGATGTTGTTTAATTTCCATGTATTTATGGGTTTTTGTGGTTTCTTTTTTCATTTGTTTCCAGTTTCATTGCACTGTGGTCAGATAATACACATGGGATTATTTCTGTTTTCTTGCCTATACTTAAGCAGGGCCTATGGACTAGTATGTGGTCTATTTTAGGAAAAGTCCCATGTGGAGCTAAAAAGAATGTGCATTCAGATGTGGCTGGGTGGAACACTCTGTATATGTCCACTAAATCCATTTGTTCAAAGGTCTGGTTTAGTTCTGATACCTATTTGATAATTTTTTTGTCTGCTTGACCCATATTTTTGGGATAAGGGGGTGTTAAGGTCTCCTGTTAAGATTGTGTTATTGGATATTATATTTTTCATGCTTATTAAAATTTGTCTTATATAGCTGAGTGCTCCCATGTTTGATGCATACATATGCATGTCTCTTACCTCTTCCTCTTAAATTTTTCCCCTAAACAGTATATAGTAGCCTTCTTTATTTCATTTGGTAATTCTTGATTTGAAGTTAAGACTGCCTGCCAACAGATTGCTACTCTTGTGTTTTTCTGAGGTCCTCAGCCATGTAGTATTTTTTTCTGTCCTTTGACTTTCAACCTGTGAATTTCTTTATGTGTTAAGTGTTTTTCTTGCATACAAAATATTGTTGGATTTTGCTTCCTAATCCACTGTGCCAGTCTATTTCTGTTAATTAGTGAATTCAGTCTGTTTACATTTATGGTTATAATTTAGATGTACTGACTTATGTTTGACATAATTTTTATGTGCTGTTGGTCATCTACCTTTCTCCTGATTTTAGCTGTTTGCTCTATTTGGTGGGTTCTTTGCATTCTCATTCATGGAGTTGTGTTCATTTTGATCCCTATCTAGAGTATCTTTTAGTAGTCTGTGTAGGGTTGGCTTGGTCATCATGAATTTCTTTAGTTGTTCTTTGTCATGGAAGTATTTCATGTCTCCATTAAACTTGAAAGACAGTTTTGCAAAATATATCAGTCTAGGTTGGAATTTGTTTTCTTGCAGAACTTGAAGTACTTTGCTCCATGCTCTTCTTGACTTAATGATTTGAGAAGAGCAATCTGCTATTATTCTGATGGGTTTTCCTTTAAATGTGATCTGTTTCTTTTCTCTGACTGCTTTTACTATACTCTTGTGCTGAATTTCTGGGATCTTGATTATTATATGTCTGGGTGTGGTTTTAATTGGGTTGATGCTCTTTGGAGTTCTATATGGTTGTTACCTGAGTGTCAGATTGTTTCCCGACATTTGGGAAGTTTTCTGCTATTGCTTCTGCCCATATTCTTTTTATATCATTTGTTTTGACTCCTTTTTCATTGATGCCTACTAGTCTTTTGCTGTTTATATTTGCATCACCTTGCAGATGCTGAATTATTTTTTCTTGCATCCCTGTTATTTTTAGCAGACATTTTCTTACTTTTTCACTCGCTTCAATGTTATCACTGAGGGCTGAAGCTCTATCTTCACTTTTATTCAGTCAGCTTTGCCAACTTTTTTTCTTTTTTAATTAGTTTCATTGAGAAACAAATACCAATGTGATAGTTTCAAAATAGGTTAGTAGGAGAGTTACAATTATTATTACATTGCATATTGTTGTCTTCATAATAGTTATTCATAGAACAAGATGCAGAGAGATATCCTGTCCAAACACTACTAGTGTACAAATCCATCTTCTCATTGAATTATAAGAAAGTAGCTGTATATATATCCAAATATATATATATATATATATATATATATGTATATGTATATATATATATATATATATATATACACAAAATGGTCCTTGATTTATATCCCCTATTTTTATTTAGTTTTGTCAAAGATGGGTATTTCATTGCTAGTTAAATATTGTATGTGCATGAATTCAGCAAAATAATCCAATACAGTTCAGTAATCCATAATAGTAGTGGGTTATCTATAGGAATGGCAATGTTGTTGACTTGAGCCTTTTACAGCTCAGCACATTAATATGGCTTTACTTTTTATAAGTTGTTTTTATGCTTTTCTGCTGGATGATTAAGACCAAGATAAAGCAAGACCTACATAACAAGAAATGTAACTTT
>NDGM011088279.1:0-14562 GCA_002564305.1 Octomys mimax
TATTTTGTATATGCAGATACAAAATGGTCCTTCCTTTGTATCCCCTTTTTTGTTTAGTTTTGTCAGAGATGGATATTCCATTGCCATTTAAGTATAGTAGGTGCGTGAATTCAGCAAAATAATTTGATATAGTCCAGGAGTCCATGAGAGTAGTGAGTTATCCGTAGGACTGCCAATGTCAGAGGTTGTTGACTTGAGCCTTTTACAGCTCAGCACATTAATATGGCTTTACTTTTTATACCTTGTTTTTATACTTTTCTGCTGGATGGTTATGGTTATAAATTTTCTTTCCTTTAAATTCCTCAAAGGGCTGTCAAGACAGCTCAAGGGACTAAGCACCTTCTTGGGCAAGCACAAGGTACAGGGTTTGACCCTAGGTCCCCCATGCCATGCTGGCCCAGACCCCAGGGCATGCCAAGCTGGAGACCAAGTCTGGGTTGGTGGCACATGCCTATAATCTCAGTGCTGGTGAGGTAGGAAAAAGGAGGATCACTATGAGTCCAAGCTATAGTGAGATCCTGTACCAAATACATAAATGAAAAAAAAAATTCCAAGCATAAATATTTGAATATTTAGGATTGTATTACCTTTTCTTTGAAATAAACATTTTTATTTTGCTGTCAACATACCAAATAGTGTACCTGGCCTTTAAAGGAAAATATATGCCTATTTTATAGCATGACATATACATTTCATGTTATGAATATGTGACTTCACCCATTTTAAACAAAAGCGAACATTAAAATGGCATTTATGCAGCACACTTACATACATTCTCATATATGGTGTGTGCAGTGTGGAAACACACATATATTCCCACTTAAGAATACCAAAGTCATGTGGGATAAGCAAGATGACTGTGATTCTGCAAAATAAATAAATAAATAAAGTAAAAGTAAATAAAAAGAAGGGGCCGGGGAGATAGCTCAGTAGAATAAGCACTTCCCTGGCAAGTACAAGGGCCTGAGTTCAATCCCCAGTTCTGAAAAAAAAAAAAAAAAGACTGCGATCAAAACTTTATAAGGGCAACATTATAGTAGAAATATTTATTTACATTATGTATATCATTGGAATATATTGACAGCTTTATATTATATCATTGTTTACTTTACCAAAATTTCATTTTTTCTCTATAATTCTGTGTACTAGAAGAATGCCAATGTCTACTTCTGCTTTTTTTTTTTCTCTTAACTGCCTAAGAATCATACATGAAATAATCTAAAACCATTCTAATGACCTGTTACACAGTATCTTCTTACTGCCATTATCTTGGTTTCTAACATCATTATTCTCAGGATTTCTCCTTTCAATTTTAAACCTTATATTTTATATTTATAAAATATAAATTTTATACTTAAAATTTTTATGTAATTAGAGATGCATGTATTATCTATGATTTGTGTTATAAAAATGTTTTCAATATTTTCTTTGTGAGATTTATCTGTCATAAGTTATATTCTGTGATTTGATCACTTTCACTGTCTATAATATTCTAGTGAATAAATGCACTACATTGTATTAATCCAATACACTGCCAACAGGTCTTTTTTTTGAATTGCAATGTTTGATATCATTTCTATTATTCTATGCATTCCCTGCTGCATATATACAAAAATTTCTCTAAAATTCTGATTGTAAATAAAATTGATGATATGTTTCATATATTTTTAATTTTTATAGAAAATAAGTAAAAGAGAAACACTTTCCAAAGTTATAGCAGTTAACATACAACTAGTAAACATACACATTTCTTGTTGATGTAGAATATTGACAGACCTTATCTGAGAGATGTGCACCAGTAGGTCATTTTAATTTTGACTCGTGTCTATGCCTTCCACACTAATAGTAATGAGGTTGTGCTATCATTGTTTTACTATTGCTTCTGTGATTATCATATAAAACTTCTTTACAATTTTTGATGAGAAAGTTTGTCAGTTATACATGTCATCAGTAATTATTATATTGCTTTGCAATAAACAAACACCTTTCCTTAATGTCATGCAAAGTAAACATGCATTTATTTCATCAATTTGCGGGTTTCACCCACCAAGATTAGACTGTCTAGGAGGGTTTTCTAGATAGTCTTGGTTGGGTACATCTGTCAGTCTGATAGGATCTGGCTGTTGTATCATTAACAACAATGTTTATGTTAGAGTGTTTTGATTATCACTCTTCTCTTATTGAATATTCAACATAGTTCTTAACTATTTGTTATTAACGATAGAACTATAATTTATATTCCTAGAGAACAATTTTTGTATGTGTGTGAATGGCAAGTTCTTTTGGATAGGTTCACAATAGAATCGCTATAGCAACAGAAAATGCAAGGTTTACAGTCTCTTTTTGATTCAGTCAAAAGCCCTCTAAAAGGTTATGCCAATTAATGCTATTATAGATGTTATGTTTTGAATCCTCTTTTCACTTTGCTAACAATTAGTTTCCGGTAGTGTATCTCATTTTTATTTTGTCATTATTTTCCTAGCAGAGTTAAGGGACTAAGTCTCTCTCTCTCTCTCTCTCTCTCTCTCTCTCTCTCTCTCTCTCTCTCTCTCTCCTGTGCTCTCAAGAGCTGGGATTACAGGTGCACAGCACCATGCCCAGCCTCAGTTGCCACTCAGCGTGCTCCAGGGACGGGCTGGCACAACAGGGCAGGCCAGGGGAATAGAACCCCCAACCCCTGCGCCTGCTTGCAGATGCTTTAATCCACTGAGCTATTTGGCCGGTCCTCTTTCTTTCGATATATGGTTTGATTTAGTCATCATTTATGGCCATTTCACACATATGGATTTCTTCCAGCCAGCCAAATTTGTTGGCTTTTTAAATTTTTGTTTTTGTGATGCTGAGGATCAAATCTGAGGCCCGTGCACGTTAGACAAACACTGAGCCCCGTATCTAGCTCTGTTTTCTGTTCTGGCCGCCCTCACACAGCACAGCCACATGCCTTTGTCAAAGTATAATAGTGAAAGGTTTACTCTTCCTTCTGGCAGCTATTCACCCCACAAAGAGCGAAGTGTTGTATTGTCATTTTTTGCTGTCAATGTTGTACACTTTTATTGACATCTCAGATTTATTCAGGATTCATTCTGCACAGATAAGAATTTGAAAATTGAACTACATATTTTCCTAATTATAGAAACAAATTTCATGAAAAAATTTTATTTATACCTAAGAATGACTTTGACATTTCTAATAAATATAATTTAATTATCTAATTATGTCCACAATACAATTTTACAGATAGTTTGTTGCATTGAAAATAATTATCAAGAGCTGGTCAAATAGCTCAGTGGATTAAAGCACTTGCAAGCAGGCACAGGGGCAGGGGTTTCGATCCTCGGGCCTGCCATGCCAGCCCCACCCCTGGGGAGTGCTGAGAGGGCAATTGAGACTGGGTAAGGGGGCACACACCTGTAATCCCAGCTCTTGGGAGGCTGTAAACTGGCGGATCACTATGAGTCCAATCTAGTAGTGAGACCCTGGACACCCTGTAGACCCTTCACTAAAATACAAAAGAAAAAGAAAAAGAAAATAATTATCAGGACTACTAATTTTTTTCTTTACTTACATTCTCATAGCTTTTCTCTTTTTCATTTGATAATAGCATCCACATTTTATAATATTGCTAATAACTAATAACTATTGACAAACACCTACTTAGAGATTGCTAATGTTATTGTTGTGCTGTAAGTAAACATGGTTTCAAATTCCCCCAATTTTGAGACCAGTTCTTTTTTCTTTTTTTTTTTTTTTGGTGGAACCTGGGATTGAACTCAGATCCTTGTGTTTGCCAGTCAAGCGCTTATCCTACTGAGCCATCTTCCCGGCCCCCTGAGACCAGTTCTTAATGGGCTTGCACATTCTATTGCCTTTGCCTTATGAATCATGAAAAGTCTAAACCTTTACACAACCTCCTCCTTAACAAGTTAGCTCCACAGTTCCATGGACTGGCAAAAGGCACTTCTTTCCTCAACCAGAGATGAAAGACAATTTTATACTCACTGCATTAGCAGTAGCCACAGTTTCAGCACTTTCCATACACTTCTGTGAGCCCTCCTCTCTGAGGGTGATGCACAGAGGCCCTGCAGATCCCCGAACACAGCGGGGTGGATTAAAGCAGAGGAATCTGAATTTGAGGAATCTTGCCACAAAGCAGTCTTTGCTCTGGAAAGAAACAGCACCTGTGTCTTTCAAACATCTTCAGGAAAATAGTGTAGGATAAACATCAGTCCACACCTTTGCCTCAATATATGCAGAAGCATGAGAGACTCATGGAGAATTGTCTCCCAGCAACCCTGTGGCTGAGTTAGCTATGGACATGGGATGGAGTTGTAGCAATGGAAAGTGAGCATTTTTTTCCCTCACATAAAAAGGTGGACACAAGACAGATGTATTCTGATTTTGGATATTATTCTTTGTACAAATAACATGTGAGCACAATCAGAACCAACTAAATACACACATGGCACAAAAGGCTGAGCAATAAGGGACAGAAAAGAATGATCCATTAATTCCAAGGGGCACCTTGCATCAACCCTGAAGCTCTCCTGTCTCTAGAGCTCTTATTACGGGGACAGTAAGGATCAGAGTTTTTCTATTTGCCACTTTTAACTTTTCTATTCCCTGGCAATCATAATATGACCTGTAATAAGCCTGGCTAGAACCATATTCACGAACATTAAGCATTTTGATAATTTGCTCAGAATCATAAAGTTACTATTCAAAAATCATAAATCTTACACATATATGTGTAATGTGCTTATTATGTATAATTATGTTTTTATGAATGATGTATCATATGTGACTTTTCTGGAAATTAGCAAATATTTACGTTTTAGGGTGTCTGGATTTTATGATGATTCCCAAGGCCTTAAGGGTTGTGCTATTATACAGGTAGATGAAGTAGTTCCATACATTGGCTCAAAAATTTTGTGTAAGTCTTCATTTCCTGTCTCGTAAGCCCAAATGCCCAAGGCTCCTAAGAGTTACACACTGCCAAACCGGAACACTAATCATCTCACTGAGTATGCCGAACTGTTCCCATGCTCATACTTTCATCCATACCATTCCCACACAGAGAATGTCTTTGACTACATTTGTCAAAACTGATACCATCATTCTGGAAGCTATATTCGGCCTGCATTCAACAGTAAACTACTTGTGCTTTCTTAATCCTCACATGTGAAGAAAACAACTTTAATGAAAAATTTAATGCTCATGCTTGGAAACTACCACCACCACCAATGCCAATAATTCTACATAAATTACCATTAGGAGTTGGTGCATAAGTAGTTGAGTTCCCTGAGTTCTTAGGAACAATTCTGACAGATGAGCTTTTTTTTTTTTTTTTTTTGCATTTTTTCCCCCAGAAGTTCACCTTGCTCTAGATTCACATTGAATATTCTAGGAGCCACTTAATTCCCCATCATTTACTGATAGCTTGCCCTTTCCTGTATTATGTCTGTCCCTTAAATCAGTGTTGCATGTTCTGTGATTCTATTTGCACTTTAAATCTTTTATTAGTTTGAACTAAAATGAAAAGGGGAAAAGCAGTCCAGAGAATTCATTTTAGAAAACATCATGGTCAAAGTCAAGGAACTTATTGCTGGTTCTAGTGTCAGATTAGAGCAGGGAAGTGAAAATCTCTGGAAGGCTCTGGAGTCCAAGCGACTGAGCTCACCCTGCCCTACATCAGAAGAGGATTTAGGCAGTGGTACATGCATGGCTCATGCAGTTTTTCAAAGTATTTGGAGCATGTAGTAACAATATGGCATTGCCAGAAGTATAGAGTTCCTTGGTTCTTATTATCAATCATTCTGAAGCAAAAAGGAAAAGGCATGCTCAGACGAGCCAACCGCCAATTTGTACTAAAATATATGAGCAAAGATTCTGATCTCCTAATAAGCCCAGGGCCAGATCATGAGAGAAGCATAATTGCTTAATGTTTGTTTATTTGTATTTGCTGAGTTTTTGTTTGTTTTTTTATTCCAGGAGGTCTTTGTTGCTAAAGTAAGGATGATGATACCAAAGTAGTGCTGGTACTTTGCTGTCTGGGATGAGAACATTTGTGTAAAAATGCATGACGATGTGCACCTGTGGATTCCCTACATGTCTTGGACCCAAGAAGTGACCTATTGCCCCTTGCTAGAGGGAAGGAGGAGATGCCCCCTGTCAGCAGCCCATGTGAAGCCCATTGCCTCTTTGAGATTTCACTACATCTACCCTTCTAAATGCTAGATAAATAACTAATCTATTTCACCATGGCCTATGGGAAAGACGCCTTTCTGTTTCAGAAGGAAAATATATATTCATTAATAGAGCTGCCATATATGACCAAAAGATATTTGGGGCTGTATCATAAAGGTCACCAGAGCACCCCAGCAAACACTACTGAGGAAAGTGACAGGGAAAGGGGGGATGAATTTGATCTCTGAGACCCAAAAATATACCTGCTCAATATGTTACCTAATGGATCCCAGAAACATCTACACTGCTGTAATAGTGAAGAATTAAATTAGGGAGGGAAATGCTGCTGGAATTATTAGAAAGCTCACTCATGATTTCTTTGTTAGACAACAGATTAAACCTCTATGCCATTGGGCACTGCAGAGTCAATAGAACTAATAAAATTCTAGAATAGTAGAGATCAAATGGCAGTACTTCAATCTCAGAAGCAAAGTGGATGCCATCTAGGAGAAACTGCCCTATAGAAATCTATAACAATAGCTTATAGAGTATGTGTTCTTAGAATGAGATAGGAAAAGGGGGTGAAAAACATTTTTGCTTATATAATCAAAAAAAAAATAAAACAGAGCAAGCAGAAGACATTACTAGCTACAATGCAAAATAACAATTTATCATCAGATTTGTACATGAGGCAATTCTAAGGCCCATTATCACTTTGTTTAAGGTAGAGACAAGGTCTTCTTTAAAAAGAGCTTTCAATAGCATAGCAAATACATAGAACATTTATTTCTCCCAATATTTTCAGATGAATGTTTAACCATTTATGCACTAATAAAAGAGTTTTGTATGACTAGATCTGGAAGCAAAAAGATTGCAAGGTACGAAAGTATAGTAGTAAAATTTTCAGGATAATACAATGAAGAATGTAAGATGACAATAATAACCAAATATGAAAAGTGCCACTGTACTGTTTCATTACACTGGGGCCAGAAAGAGGAAGGCAGTAAGTGGGACCTGGGCCAGAGGCTGCCCAGCTAGGGTCTGATGTTTCTGTCAGCATTCCCTGCACTTCCCTAGAGTGCTCTGTCTTGTTCTGACTCCCCTCCAACATTAGTTTCCTGAAGGATAGCATAGAATCCTTAATGGTAGAAGAGGCTCAGAAGAAGTCTTCACAGTATTTTTGATCCCTGGCTGATACAGAATGTCAAAGGAATGCCACAGTCTGGGAAGAGTGGCACAAATTAAGGTCACTCTCAATGATTTAATGTATTTAGAGGTCTTTGTTCCACTAATAGCTTTGTTTATGTCTATAGTGTGATCCCCACAAAAAGAAGACACGAATTAAAGCAATGGGAATAGATAATAAAATTTTCAAGGGACAAAACCAATTGCAGCTATTGTATCTCAAGTGGAGTCCTTATTATAAGATATTACAAAGTTTTAAATTTGATTCATCGATATTGATCCAGCAAATACATTCCTTCTATCTCTATCAGAAAGAATCAGAATAATTTACATTCACCTGGAGTAAACAACAAAATATTCAGGGGTCGGAGAGATGGTTCAGAGGATAAGCACTTCCCTGGCAATTGGGAGGGCCTGAGTTCAATCCCTGGTTCTGCAAAACAAACAAACAAACAACAATATATTCAGGTATTTTGCAGGATATAATAATTCTTCTGACATTTGTCACAAAATAGGATGTGGTCCTGATTATGTGGACATTTCACATTTCATCGTATTTATCTACTGTCTTGAGTATACCATGTTAACCTGAACTGGTGAAAAGTGAGCATCTAGGACACTATTTCCTGTTAGAGCTGTGTGTCCTTCATTTGCTTTATTTTTGTACCAGGGATCAAATTCAGGACCCTGCACTTGCCAAGCAGGAGCTTAAGCCACTGAGCTACCTCCTTGACATCATGTGCTTCAGTGATGCGAGATTCAAGGATATGTCACACAAATTTAATTTTTGAGTGCCCACAGAGTAGGGTTATTACAAGACATTTCTTCCAAGATAAAGGACAAATTATTCCTCTTATTAATAAAAAACACAGCTTATTGGTCCTCTTTATATTTTAAAGATGGTTCACACAGACACAAAAAAAATCCAGCTCTGAGCCTTTTTACCAAGATGGTGCTGAATGCAAAGAAGGAAGCCCCTGCCTCTCTCAAAGGTAAAGCCAAAGCAAAAGCTTTGAAGGCCATGAAGGCTATGCTGAAAGGCATCCACAGCCACAAAAAGAATATATGAATGTCTCCCACCTTCCACTGTCCCAAGACAGTTTCTCCCCAAGAGAAACAAACTTGACCACTCTGCCATCATCAAGTTCCCCCTGACTATAGAGTCAGCCAAGAAGAAGATGGAGGACAACAACACACTCGTGTTCATTGTGGATACCAAAGTCAATAAGCACCAAATCAAACAAGCTGTGAAGAAGCTCTATGACATCAATGTTGCCAAAGTCAATACCCTAATCAGGCCTGATAGAGAGAAAAAGGCATATGTTTGACCGGCTCTTGATTATGGTGCATTGGATGTTGCCAACAAAATTTGGATCATCTAAACTGAGTCCAGATGGATAATTCTAAATATATACTTTTTCCCCAGTTAAAAACATAAAAAGAAAGAAAATCCAGCTCCCACCTATGTATCAGACAACTTGGGAGACTGTCAATTTATTTATTTATTTATTTATTGGCTGAACCGGGGATTGACCTCAGACCCTTGCACTTGCCAGGGAAGCGCTTATTCCACTGAGCCATCTCCCCAGCCCCTAGACTGTCAATTTAATGGGTACATTAAAATAGAGTGTTAAACCTCTAGCAAGCTCCAGTAGTGGTGACAGCACAGACCTTCAGAGTTTTAGGGCAAGTATCTATCAAATACAACAAAGCACTCCTGCTTATATAAAAGCAGCTCATGACTCACTGCTGATCCCTAATAGAGATCAACTGAACAGTAGCTGCATCTGTAGCCAAAGCAGATCTATACCATCGTTTCATACTACTGTTGCATTATAGAAACCCTCACATCATGGGAGTGGTCAGAGGCAGAACAAATAAATCATACAACTGAAATCGAACCAATCAGCTGCAGAGGGTATAAAGAACTTGCATGTGCACGTGGCTACACCACCCATCGCTGTGTCACTAACACTTTTCCTTTACTCATAACTGTTGTTTCATAGGGTGCTTCCCATGACCAGCTACTAGAAAAGAGAAAAGGTAGGCCTGGGCAATAGGTGGCTGGATGGACAGACAAGATTAAGATGTGCTGCTGCTACAGTAGAATCCCATACATTGTAGTTCTGAATGCCACATAAAGGAAATGTATGTGAGTAAACAGAATTCCACATTAAGTTAGTACAGAACTGGCCATAGGTGAAGAAATGCACAGAATCATGAACACAGCAAGGGCTTACCCACTTGACGGAGCCTCAGGCAGCTACTGTTCAACATGTGATGACCTGCTCTGGAGAAGGTACACCAGTAGATGCAGCTATGGACTGAGGCACAGAAGAAATAGGTCCTTATGTCTTCTGATGATGCGAGATGATACAACAAAATAGAGAGGATCACATCACTAGACGTCATCAATGCCACCACTGCATGTAGCACATTACAACTAAATATATGGCTGTGCTTATGTGGTTCACAGACCAGCATGCAAATGATGAGTTCTTACATAAAAGGAGTGATTTGGGGCAGCCAGATAACACAGCAGATTAAAGGGACTGCTTATGCAGACGCAGGGACAGGGATTCGATCCCTGGCATGCCATGTCATGCAGACCCCTCCCCCAGGGTGCTCTGGGACGGCAATTGAGACTGGGCATGGTGGTACACGCCTGTAATCCCAGCACTTCAGAGGCTGAAAAACAGGAGGGTAACCTCAAGTTGGATCTGTGTAGTGAGACCCTGTAGACCCTGTATTAAAAAAGAAATAAAAAAACAAAAATAAAAGCAAAAAACTCAACAGCAAAAACCAACTTAATTTAAAAAATAAACAAATAAATAATAAAATAAAAAGGAGTTGATTGATCCTGATTAATATGAAGAAGTACCATTGCTGTGATGTAGTGAGAGAGAAGAGATGCTTTTGAGAAAATTTTTTGCTTCTTGGTCTAGCAGTAGTTTTAAATGGGCACTAAAGTCAAACAAAGGCTTAATAGTAAGGAGCTCAGATTCCTCAGGAGTAAATGGTACTGCTAGCATTGCAGAAGGACAGATGTGCTGGCCAAGGGTGAAAGGAAACTAGAATGAATGATTAAAAAAAAAAAAAAAGAAAAAGACAGCCATTGCATTTATAGGAATGAGGACTGATGTGTGTGCCACTAGCCCTTTTTTATTAAATATTCCTCGCAGTTATGAAATTATGACTGGAAATCATACTAGCAAAGTGGTATTGGGAAGAAATGAATTTAACATGAGGCACAAGTAGGTCGGAGCACTACAAAATGCAGACTCTGACGTCCACTGCGTATTTCCTTTCCCTTGAAACTGCATGCGTGCAGTTAGGCATCCAAATGCCACTGTCTGCATCTGAAGACTTTTTCCTGTAAACCTGAGAAGCTATGGCACCCACAACTGCAATGCTACAATCTGGAAATGCCACTACATAGCAACTTTTCATTCAGTAACCTCAGATTTAAATATTAATTCCCCAACTCTCTCACTCCTCAGGAAAATTAATTCTGAGATGTAGGTTGCAGACTCTTTTCCAAGTTTCCCCAAGTATTTGATGTGCATTTGCCCACTAAACAGTGCGCCACCCGGTAGCTTCCCAGTTCTGTACCATTTAACCCACTTCCCTAGGAGGGCTGTTACACTTGACTCCACTCAGAGTCTACTTTGGGGCATATGATGCTAGATTCAGGGATTGATAAATAGAACTTAGAATCAACGACATTGGCAATGTAAATTTTGTACTGTTACATTTTGTGTTTACTAGACTGAAACTGAGAAAATAGATACAGCGTGTTAAAAGCTCTGATGGAACTAAGTCCAAATTTTGGATGAGAACTAAGAGGAAAATTCCTAACATCTTTAAAGAATCAACTCTTCCGATTCAACTAAATGAATCAGAAACAGTTGTGCGGGTGGTGACATCCCACCAGTGTCCTGCAGAGATGAAAACTAGATAAGGCAAAGCAGATATCTTAATGGGAATCTCATTTTATAATTGAGTATAGACATGTGCTTAATATTCATAATTACTCACGTCTATAAGATAGTCTGACCCAAACTTTGAAGTCTCCAGTGTGACTCATTGCCTGTAGGTTGTCTGCTGTGGAAAAATTATAAAAGGCTGAAGCTCTGCCACCCCACCGATTAAGCAAAAATCCCCTGCATTTGTGCTTCTTGAATCTATGCAAATGCTGCTCAGACAGAAGTTATTTTCCTTCCATTACATCTGCAGAGACAATAATAGACTGGTTGCGTACATTTTATGAGTAGATTGCTGGAAAATGAAATTTCCAATTTCCACAGTTCATCACCTTCATACCTGATTGCAGAAATTAGTGATTAGGAATGGGACTATAAAATACAAGAATCTAATTTCTTTGCAGCTTTGAAGCTGCTTTGAGACAGGAAACTTTTTGCTGTTTCATGATGTAATGTCTCCTCATAGAATGTGCTGTCAGTAGTAATGTGTTGAATGAGACTTATTTTTACCTCTCTTACCATAAATCAATCTGAAATATTCGTAAGAAAAAAAATGAGCCTCAAAACAAATTAGGTATGTTTTGAAGATTAATGCCACAGACATCTAAAATACAATATCAAAAATTATTTTTCTTGCCTCTCTAGGCTTATATAAAAATGTACTTTTCCTTGTAGACCAGTTACACAAGTAGTCATTTTTTCCTAATGTCTATCAGACTCTGACATTGCTTATAGAAGGACTTGTTCTTTCACAAATGACTTGCTTGGTCTGGTACAAAATGATTGTGTATAATGTTCCAAAAGCTATTTTTAGATGACTAAGGGGATGATCCAATTAATAGCATTAAATGAGGCACTGGCCAAATGCAAATCAAGACTCTATAAGGAAAGATAATTAGAATAAATTAGTTGCATCTTTTTAAAAATAAGATATGCAACAATGGAAGACAAACAATCTTTGTTTCTTTCATAATGGAGCAATTTCAATAGGCTTATGAATTCCCTGGGAAATTGTCTTCATATTTTGTGGTTCAGAGATGGGCAAGATATGACAAGAGTAATTTTGTCTCTTACTCTGAACTATGAGATTTCTATTACCGAAATTGTGTGATCCAGCAATATCATTTATCAAGTTGCTTTTTTGAAAATCTTAGATTTTCAGGACCTGCATACATATACAATGGAGCTTTAACCGTTACAATGTTTCTTCTAGACATTTTTTGAAGTTTTCATTTATCACTTGAATATTTATACTTCTTGTAATTGCTTCTGTAAAATGCTTTCTCTGTTTTCTAAGTGGGAAGAATATAAGTGATATTTTTCATAGAGATATAAGAAGGAATGTTCAAAAACAATAAAATGAACTGAATACATTGAATAAGATATGGAAGTGTGATAATTTTGTGATACGTGCAAAGACTGCTGAATGAGTCATATGCTTTCAGTGTCTTCAAGTGCATATCAGTCATAGACGTAGGAGAATTATAGAGATAATTAATAAAATAAAAGTTGAATGTAAAATATTTAATTGAGAATGTAAATATGTTAATGAAATGGCTGTAGGCTTTGAGCAGATATTAAAATGTTGACAGTGGCTGAGAATTGTCATTCCATAATCTTGTACATTTCTTGCCTATATTATATGCTAATATGTATGACAATAACTCAATGAAAGAAACCAGGTTAGAGATGCAAACAGACACAATAACAGTTGATCTACATGGCCTAAGGCCAAGTCCATTAATACTATTGTGATACTTAAAATTCTCAAATCCCCAGAACATGTTCCATGAGAGAACTTACTGTTGCCTGTTTTCCAATGAGGAGCAAATAGCAAGTACTCAATAAAAACACTGAAATAATGAAACAAACAAACAAAAGATGATAATCAGTATATGTAATGAAATGTTTTACTTAAGCAGTTGTTAAAAAGAGAATGCTTTTATATTCAAAAATAACATGCTCCTTATTATAGATAGCAATATTATAACTTGTGAAGCCAAACTTGCAGCATTCTAAATCTGCAATTGTGGTGGACTGACAGCTGGTAGCCAACTTGTAACACCTAGGGTAACTGAACCAGCGTGGTTGTGGGTGTGGGAGGCCCACCTGAGGATTGTTGTGGGCAACATAAAGAAGGAACTGCAGTGAAAGAAGTGAAACTGTTGGTTCTCCTGGAGAAGCTCATCTTACTGTCTTTCCTGGTATGAGCTTGTCTGTTTTCATCCTTGGAGGAGCTCAGGACCTCACTGTCACTGAGAATGGCTGTGGTACTTTTCTCAGAGAGCTTTGGTCTTCACTTGCAGCATTGTTTCTAGCTTCATTATAAATCCCTCAGCCTGCTGGCACAGATTCTTCCTCCTGCTAGTACAGGCTTTTTAGTGATGGAAAGCACTGAACTTGAGCCTTCCCAGTGTATATTCTTGATATGGACTTTGATAAGACATGGGCTTGGGCTCTTGGCTCCCAGTGGGACTCATGGGGGTATTATTATAGATTCTAGGCCTTCAGCTGGACTCATGCAAAACATTGCTGTGCAATTCAGGCCCTCAGATTTTTCTTGTGTGGACAAGTGATTTCCTGTACTCTTAGTATTTGACTTTTTTGTGATTATTATAAAGTAATCCCATAAGTTATGTGTCATGTATTGCTTCTTTTGCAAACTAGGACCACACACAGTAGTCTTACCAGTTACCGTTTATATGACATTGGCCAAATCTAGTAACATTAGTTGTAAAGATAAAATGAATTATCATATGTAAGTTCTTAGAGAAATACATGGTATAGTGCTGGTGCAACAATCATGGCAGTGATTCTTACTTATAACATAAAGATGAAAATCATATTATGTCTTATTTTATCTCATTTGAACACCTGTTGTATTCTCTTGATTTTCTATCACTTCTTAAAGTTACTCAACATAAACTTATTCTGAAAAAACCTAAAAACACAGTCATTTTTATACACTAAAAATGTCCACTGATCTTAAATAAAATTTAAGAAAATTTAACCTGGCATTTGAGGTCTCTCTGAAACTCGTTTTGTAATCATGTTATACTGCTCTTGTTTATTCACCTTTCTTATAAAGTAACTATTTGGCTTTTATTTTTCTGAAAGGATCCTAAATGTTCTCAACTATGACCCATTGTTTTAGCCCTGATCTTTGATATTGATCCTCCATCTCCCCATGAACCTTTAACTGAGCCCAGAA
>NDGM011088282.1:0-23991 GCA_002564305.1 Octomys mimax
ACACACACACACACACACACACACACACACACACACAATAAATAAAAAAACTTTAAAAAGTAAATAAAAAATAAAATAAAAATAGGTTTGTAAAAATATTCAACCATAGAAGAAATCTATATAGGAAAACACAATGGTAGACATGGATAGTCAGAAAGTAAAGATAAGACTCAATCTAAGAGGGTCTGTACCTAGTTAAAAACCTAGAAAAAAAATCTAGGGAAGCAGAGGAGGAAGTTATTCCAGGAAAACATGCCTAAACTGAGTACTGTGAATAGCTAGTGTCCAAATCAGAGATCAACAATATATAGTCCGTGGGTCTGCTTTATAAATAAAGTTCTATTAGAACACTTTTTTGTTTTGTTTTTTTTTTCCGTGTTGTCCATGGTTCCTTCACTATTATGATAGAGTTAAAAAGTTAAGGTAGAGACAGTATGGCACACGAAGCACAAATTATTGCTATGTCACCCTTTACATAGTCTAAATGACAAGGTTACATTACAGCCGGCCAAATAGCTCAATGGATTAAAGCGTCTGCTTAGGCAGACACGGTGGCCAGGGTTCAATCCCCAGTGTGCTGTGCTGGCCCCCACCCCTAGGGTGCACTAAGATGATGATTGAGACTGGGCCTGATGGCACGTGCCTGTAATCCCAGCATTTGGAAGGCTGAAAACAGGAGGATCACAGTCCAATCTACACAGTGAGACCCTGTAGACCCTTACTAAAAAATACAAGAACCCAAACAAAACAAAACAAAAACCCCACAACACTATACATACATGACCTAGTCCAAGAGCATTGTTGTGAATTTTGGAACACCAGGGATCAAGAGAAAATCCAGAGATTAGAGAGAAAAGCAAGTCACCCACAAAAGACCAGAAATCAATGTGATTGAACTTCTCTGAAGCAATAGCAAAGGTATAAAAAAGTGAAATGATGCTTTCAAGATTGTGCAGAAAAACTCTCTTAATCTGGAACAGAATCCAGTTTAAGAAGAATGGAGGTGATTTCCAAGAGCCAAGTTTCAAATATTATACTTGTAGGCTTTGTACTTGATTCAACACAATAATGAAATAAACAAAAATAAAGGAGGAAGAGGTGGAGACTAAGAACAAACCAGAGATGGGAAATTCGGGGACTGTTGATGGGGCTCCAGGACCAGAGAGCTGGGCTGCATGGGCCACCAGAAAAAAAGGTGCCTGAAACTCAGCTGTCTATAAGCTGCGCCACATAGTGAAGGAAAGCACCAAGTATTGAGTATTTGGGATCACGGGGCAATGGTTATATAATGAACTAAAAAAAAGTCACAAAGTGTGCAATTATTTCAACAAAATAAAAATAAAATTGCATGAGAAAAAAAATGAATGCACTACTGTCTCAACAGTAAATAGTATTAAGGTCATCTGCCAGGCATCTGCAGTGGTCCCCTCTCACTGGTCCTCTGAGAAATAGTTTGTCCCCCTAGTCCCACCAGCCTCCAGGGAAGGCAGAAATGAAAGTGAATGATCTGTTAGACCTTTTGGCGATTCTAACACTTTCTAATTAATACCATATATTAAATTTCCCTCTATAGAATTACCTGGCACGGTTTGTGGAATCTGACTTGTACAGAAGGCAGTAAATAATGTCTAACATTGATCAATCAAGAAATAGCAGTGCAAGCATCATGTTAGAACTGTGGAAGGAAACATCGGGGGCAAAATAAAATAGTGAAAAGAGTTGGATATGTGACTCTGAGGAGAGGAGCCTGGAGGGTGTGGGTGGGTGTTGAGAAGGTAATTTTGTTGTTGTTTTTTAATAGTACTAGGTATACGTATTACTTTGCACTGATTCATGTGTTAGTGCAAACTTATGCACATATGACTTTGAAAAAGAACACAAAATACTCACTGACATATTTTTCAATCTCAACACTACATGTTGGGTCTCATATTCCCCCTGATGAGACCTACATGCAAATTGAAGACTGAGTGTATGTCCCCTCTGAGCTGACCAGAAGTGTGTTGAGGAGACTGGGATTGCTCCTCTGATACAGGTGGTGTGGAAATAGTGCATCCATGTGTTTTGCTTGGATCTCACAAAAGAAATGTATCCTATTTCCTTTTCATAAGGCAGTGCAGAAAGCATAGTGCTCAGATGGCTCTGAGTTCTAGGTGGATGAGACAGGCTAGAGGCAGATATTCTACTTTTTCCGTCCTCAGTTACAGTTGGAAGCATTGTGTGGTGATTCCTGGTCATTACGACACCACCTCAAGCACACCTGACTGGAGGAGGAGGAGGACTGGTGGCTAACACCTTCCTATGTCCCTTCTCCATGGACTATGATGGTTGAAGCAGAGGAGACATCCCAGTTACAAGACAAGGAGGCCACAGACAAGGAGGCTGGTAAGGACTAAAGTAACACCACTTCTAAGTCAAGAGACACCTGACTTCAGATATCTTCCTCAGGTTTGATTATGCAGTCTGGATCTTGTCCTATCTCTCAAAGCTCAATTTTCTCTGTGCAAGACCAGAGTGATCTTATAAAACTGTAATTCTTCCAAACAAACTTACAAACCTCTCTTTATTACCCTTCCCTCCTCATTCCTTTTTCTCTAATTCCAGGTTCTCAGTTCTTTCCTGTCTCCTGCTTCTGAATTAGGCTCCAGGGAAGTTCTTAAATGGGCCTGCCCTCAACAGTGCTGTTTTATCCAACCTTTAACACAACTCCAAGAGTGCTATTAGGATGAAATCCACATCTTTGTTTTCCTTTTCAGGGATGCAGTGGAAAGATCTAAGCGTTAGTATCACGTACACATATAAGAGTTGCCTATTTCCTCTCAGTGCCTCTTCTGTACAGAATTACTTTTCAACTCTGCTGTCACCAGATAGAATTATATTGAGACAGTGAGCGAAGATCTTGAGGCACAAGATGTGGTCTGGATAATTTATAGAAGTACAGTTTTTCTCTTTGGAGAGTGAGAAGAATCAGAAAGGTGTGACTCTCTGGGTTTGCTCTGAGACGGGGAGGGGACTATAGAGTCTAAAACATTTTTAAATGTTCTACTTACAGGGGTACCTAAAGAGGGACAAAGTAAAAGTTCTTTGGTTTTGAGACTTGCCTGAGAGGTGACAAGAGAACCTCTAAAATTTTTTAAGGATCTGTATTTTCAAACTTCTACTGGCCCGTGGTATGACCAAAGGGTCAGGGAGATGAAGAAGACAGGACAGTTATTTTATTTGAGCGGCAGGTTAATGACCACTTTCACTCTGAAAGGCCATGTTCTGGTATTGTTTGAAGGAAGAGATTATGACAAAAGAGTGTGTCTGTTCTGTTTGAACAGATTAAGCTCCCCTATCTACTTCTGCCACTCCCAATTCTGTCTGTGTGGGAGATAGTTCCAGAAGTGCTCACAATTCCAAAGAGAAGAATGCAGGTGGGAGAACCAGCCCCAGGCACCTGGCAGGACAATGGAGCATGGGCAAGAGCTGTCCAGAGTGGAATCTCCAGGGCAGGAATGGGTCTACAGGTTCACTTTCCAAGGGAACCAGTTTCCTGACCAGTGTTCTAAGCCTCATCTACTTTTGAGAAAAGATTCAGCTTCATACACTAGTCTTATATTAGAGATGTTTGAAGAGTTAAGAGAAAAGAGGGACAGTATGAACCGAGATCAAGAGAAGAAAAGGAGAGAAGGGTGACTGCTTGTGGAGCTCATGGTGATCCTGGGGCCATCATCGGTGGCAAGGGAAGCACCATTTTCCTCTAGTAGTGCTCAGAAACACTGAGGAGAAAGAGGGACAGCCTGCTGTCTGTCTGTGTTTTAGTCACTTTCCTTGTTGCTGGGACAAAATACCCAGCACCTGCAACTTTAAGGAGAAGAGGTTTGTTTTGCAATAAGGTTACAGTGCATGGCTAGGGATTCCAAGGCAGAGATGACATGACAGAGGGGCATGGTGGAACGCATCTGCAAGAGAAGCTACTCACAACTGGGCAACCAGGAAGCAGACTGAGAGAGAAGAGTGGCGTGGAGGAGGGAGATTTACCCTTCCATAGCACACTCCCACCAACACAGATTTTCTTGCCAGGCCTTATCTTCCAACAACTCTGAACTCTCTAGTGGATTAATCCATGCATGAATGTAGCAACCCCATGACATGATCCCCTATAAAAAGCCCAACCTTTAAACACATGAGACTTTAGGGAGACATCCTAACTCTAACCAGATTGCATTGACTCAATATTCAGGGAATGACTGCCATGTGCCAAGCATTGTCTGGGTCCTGGAGGCACCAGAAGAGAACAGAATCCACCCTCGAGCCCCACAGGAAGGATGGCTGAGCTGAAGACAGACAAGATGCAGGGCAGCTGTTGGCCTTCCTTCTAGTTTTCCTCAAAGCACAGAGACTTAGAATGACACAAGGTTCCCCCATCCTCTGTCCACTCCTTTACTAAAGACAGGATGTAAATCCTCTGTTACAGACCATTAGGTCAGAGATGGCCCCAGAGAAATCTGGGAGTAGCTTTCTTCCTGCTCAAGGAAGTAGGAAGTAGTTTCTTGCCTTTGGAACCTTGGTCTGGTTTCACTTTGTCTCATCACTTCCCTAAAATGGATTATTTTTTGTTAGATACCCTATAAAAACCAACTCCTAAGCCACTGTCTTGAGTCGCTTTCTCCCCCATGATGTATACTGCATGGGTTCAAAACTTACTTTTTTTTTTTTTTTGTATTTTAGGGAAGAGTCTACAGAGTATTCAGGGTCTCACTACTAGATCGGACTTGTAGTGATCCACCTGCTTACAGCCTCCCCAAGAGCTGGGGTTATAGGCACATTCCACCATGCCCAGTCTCAATTGCCATCTCAGTGACTGAAGCCCACTCGTGCCCCCCTCCCCCGGGGTAGAGCTGTCATGGCAGGCCCGGGAATCAAAACTTACTTTTCTCCCTCTTGTTGATCTTTGTTACAGGAATTTATCCAAACTGTGACCTTCTGAGAAATGAAAAAAGAAAAAAAAAAAAAAAAGAAATCCTTATTTTTGTCCTCTTCACATAGGAATGAATCAGACAGCCCTTGTGCTCATTCTGTTTTTCTCCAATTGATCCCAGTTCTTTTTGTCTTATCAGCTTCTCTTTAAAAGATATCCTTTCATATAATTAATCCCACAGGCTAAATACTAGCTCTTGAAAGGGTCATCAGCCTCCTCAGTGATGACCATTTATTGAGTGCTACATGCCAGGCATTCTTTCAAACTCCTTAAGTACATCATTTAATGTAGCTATGTAGGAGAAGAAAAATCTTTTTTCTTCAATCCTTGGGAGTTCTTATTTAGAATAGGTCTTTGTAACACCAAAAATAACAGCATATATATATATATATATATATATGAATAAATAGTTTTGAAAAAGCAGCTTTGAATTACAGTTTATACAGCATCTTCAACAAAGAACAGTTCTTCTTAGAGAAGTAACAAGATAAAAGTAGGGATACTGGGTCTCTTGAGGCAGAAACTTGAAAGAGAGAGAAATAAATGGCAGATAAAGGCTAATTAGCAGAGTACATTAATGTAGATTCCTCTGATAACAATTCCTGACCAATAAGGACCTAAAGTTGTTCTCAGTGTTCTGTTCATCAGAAAGGGAAACCGGATGCTTCTTTCTTGGTAGATTTCCTGCTGTTAAGCAAATTTAGGACAGGCAGAGAGCTTTCCTGCATCTACTTCTTCCTGTCTTCAGCTCAATAATTCCTCACATTTTCAGGTGGCATATTCTGGCCCCCATGGTAACGTCCCTGTTTGACTCCGAAAACCTGTCCTGGATCATTTTACCATCACTCAAATACAAGCACTTGAAAAATCATAATTTATTTTGCAGCTCAAGCATGTTTGAGCCAGCTAACTGAGTTTTACTTTAGAATCCACCACATCTTGAGGAGAAAGGAGTTTTTTTTAAAGCATCCTTTTTCCAGGAAAGATTTTTTTTAACTGTCTTTTAAGTCAAGTATTTGTCTTAAAATTAATATCTTATTAAAATATTCTATTTCAACTCTTTTTTGTATTTTAGGGAAGGGTCTACAGGTATTCAGGGTCTCACTACTAGATCAGACTCCTCTAGTTCAACTCTTAATATGCACCGCTTTAAGCATTTTTTGTCTACTAAGGTCTCTAGAAATGCTTGCTCAGATGGCACCAACCTTTAATATGTCAATGAGTGTGACAGCACATTTTCAAATGCAAACAATGGAATTGCATTCCCCAAAGAGACTCCTGAAGGTCATCAGGAGGTGAGGAAGAGTATCACATGGTCTAATAGTCTCATGCAAAAATGTCCCTATGCTTATTAGTCTACAACGTGGACCATCTCTAGGGACCATTGCAGAGAAATCCCTGCGAGAAAGAAAAATGCTAATTTCTTATTCTAATTATCAGTGAGCTCTTTAATTCAGATGAAAAGCCCCTAGTGTGCTGGATGCTTTATTAGATCCATCAAAAGACATACCCCAGCCCTCAAGGGACTTCCATCGAAAAAAAAAAAAAAAAGATATGATACATGCTGGGACCATAGCGGGTGAAACAAATCATACAAAGGGAAAGAAGAGGAGGAGAGGACACTTGAACTTATTTTCCTATAGCACAGACCAAAGAGACTGAACTCCAATTAACTTCTCTTTTATGGAGCCTCTTTCTAGGGATAGAGAAATAGAATGGATGGAATGGGAGTAATGATTCTGTTCTTTTAGGGTATGAACTTTCACTCTGAAATCAAACCTTTAATTTTCAGCACCTATGAAGATAAGTAAAAGTCACATAGGCTCAACATTTTATGACAGTCAATTTCTTTTCCTACAAAACTTACCTCAGAAATTTGTGAGGAAAATCATCTTCTTTTAAGTAACTTCCCCTGCTCATTCTCTGCTGGGGGTGATGGGTGAATGGAGCAAAGGGAGTGCATGGTGAGTTGGATGATCCTGTCAGGCAGGAGTGGTTTTCCACCTGATGGCTTTTGGGTGGCAATAGCTCATGCCTAGGTACCACTAATGGGATTCAGGACACAGTCCCAAATATGGTAATTTGCATATTGAATATTTTAAATGGCAAGAATGAGAAATGGCAACTGAGGGAAGGACTCTCCAAACTTCCTCTGGAATAAAGAAGACCCACGTTAGAAATGCCCTTTCTATAGCTGAGCAATCTGAACAGACACACCTGGGTAAGCCTCTCCCAATTTACTGCCTTTCACCCCTACTTCTTTGGCTGTCACATTTTTCTGTAACTTCCACTCTTCATAAATCCTAGTATAAACACTTGGTTTTGGCCATTTTTTTCAGGTATTTTTTTTCCTTATGATGGTTGTTCTGTCATGTAACATTTCTATTAAATAAACCTACCAAATCTTCTCTGCTAATCTGTCTTTTGTTGTAGGGATACCAGCTGAGAGCTTGGAACACCAGAAGAAAAGGACATATATTTTTGATTCACTACAGTTTGCTGTGCCCACAAAGAGACATCAAGAGACTGTACACTGTCAATGTACACTACATTCACTTCAGGATTGAAGTCGAGCTCTGGCACAGTTTACAAAAAGCCAGCAGAAGGTAGAAACTTCTGGCAAGTCAAGTATTCCATTTCTCATATTGTCAGGTTGAGAGAGGAAAATAGAAGCTCCTCCTTGCCCCTTCCTTTGAAAATTTAGATTAGCAGGAGAAACACCTCTGTAAGAATTATTTATTTGAACTGTGACTCTTGTAAACTTGGTTGTGGTTCTCCACTGGTTATTGAAGGAAATAATTTTTCCTTCTTTATACCAGCATGCTTATAGAGAGTACTGAGATATATATATATATATATATATATATATATATATATGAATATGACAGCTAAGATTATGTATTTTAGTAAGGCTATAAGTAACAGAAAATCCCTCTTAAAGAAAATATTTTTAAAAGTGGTAAAATTATGGCTTTCCTACAAATATAGAGTGAACACATTTCAAAGATTTTTATTTAACTCCTTAATTAAAGAGAGACCTAGTAAGGTATTTTGATCAATTCAAAGACAGTCCAAAGAGCAGAGACATCTGTAGGTAATTAGGAATTCTAAAATGAAGTTGCTTAGTGGAGCAAAACTGTGGGAGACCAGTCACACCTCCACCAGACAAGATTCGTTTGCACATTTATGGGCAAGATTCATTTACATTGCTGGCAGTTACATATAATTTACAGAATTGTAAGATAGCTCAACAACACTGAGAGGTGCACAGTCACCACAGGAGCACATAACATGGCAGAGTGGATGAGACTGTAACTAGTTTTTCATTGAAGACAATTGGTCATTTTATAGTCTTTCAAAATTGTTCCTTATCCTACAGTGATTTTAACCACTAAATTTATTTTTCCCAAGTACCAAGAAGTCTGGAGATAGGCAGAATAATGCTAAGACTACTAATAAGCTATATCTATATCCACCTATACAGCATTTGGTCTTTGTTTAAGTTTCCTTGCTTACAACTCCTAGAACCCTTGAAACCTTCAAAGTGGTCAATGTCTTTTCTGTGCTAACTAGATGACTGTGCCCAGGCACTCTTGGGTAGGTATGAAGTGAAGGATGGTTGCCAGGAGACCTAAACTTAAATAAAGGGGGCTGGAACATCCAGCAGAACCTCCAGCATCTGACCTCAGACCTCTGACCTCTGACCTCTGACCTCTGAGGTTGGGGAGTGAGATTGAGTGTTGAGTTGATCACCAATAGCCAATGACTTAAGTAATTATGCCTAACATAACTAGAGTGCCATAAAACCCACACAGACAGGGATAAAAGCATCTGGATAACAGGACACATGCTACAGGTACCTAGAGGATAGTGCCCAGGAAGGACATGGAAGGGGTCATGCCTTGGGCATCTCTGGGTTAGACTGTCCAGTTGTGTCTTTTGTAACATCTTTTATAATAAATTGATAAACATAAGTACAGTGTTTCCTGAGTAATTTCAGCTGCCCTAGCAAATTAGATGAATTCAAGGTGTGGGGAGTGTAATTATGGTCACCCCTATGTGTAGCCCAGTGGTCATAAATATGGGTCATAACTGGGAGGCTGTTGACATGGGGAGGCAGTTTTGTGGGACTGAGTTCTTAATTTATGGGATGTGATGCCATCTCTAGGCAGACAGTATCTGAACTGAGCTCCAGAGAAGGTGCTGAGTGACTGTGTAGAGGCACAGTAGAAAAGCACTGTGGCTTTGCCCACATCTCTGAAGCAGCCCAAGGCCGGTGCAGTCTCTTTCTGTCTTCTGCTTTCCATCCTTAGTTTCAATTTTGACCTATAATGCCACCAGGCAGCTCCTGTTGAATTCCAGACTGGAAGCCCAGACCTTCCAGAGTAAGTCCTTCTTTTGAGATTTTCTTTTTATTTAGGAAAAAGGGAAACCACATGCGGGATCATAAGGCTCCTCCTGCTTGCAAGGGCAAGTGGGAAAGTGAATAGCCTGGTAGCTTGTGCCCTATAGCAGAACAAAAGAAGGGCAGAGTGGGTATCTAGTAGTTTTTAGGTAACCAGCTCTACAGCTGCCAGAACATACTTAATTCTTAATAAGATGCTGGTCCTAAAAGGAGTCTCTTCACTTTATACTTTGCATAAGCTTTTAAAGACATTTAGATTAGGCATATGTAGCTAAATATATGTGTAATAATCAGCCTGCAAAATTCTGAGCTCTAATATAAAAACCTAATATGCCTACTACTGAAAGCATTTTGAACCCAATCTCCCATGTTAGGAAATTCCTCTGGCAGGCAGACTTGTTACTAGGGGTGATATGGTCCTGGGACAGATTTCCAAGTTCTTGTATGTGACGAACATAATGCTGGACACAGTGCCCAATGTGAAGGAAAAAGCAGGCAAGTTTAATGAAATTTAAAGGCTAAGGTATATTCCATAACTGGGCTTGTGCCAGCAGAAGGGGACATGGCACAAATGGGAAGGACAACAGAATGGGCACTGAATGGGTTGGAGGGAAGGATTTAAAATGTTGCTCCAGACTTAGGGTGCTGCCCATAGGGTCTTTCAGAGCATGACTGACAGTTTAATGACAGTCTCATTAGACTCAGTTGTACTTACTGCTCATGTCCTTACATAATTCATTAATAGAATTGGATGTATGAAATGCAGTCCATATGTATGAACCTTTAACAATCTCCAAGTGAAGAGAGGTCATTACAGGTCATGTCAGCAGGTCTAGCATGGATATGTCCTGATTTGGAACTCTGGAATCTTCCAAGGGAAGCCTGGCGGGTCTTTGTCTTTCATATTTCCCCTCTAGGTAGTGTATCCTAGGACAGACTAAGGGGGTTAGCCCCGGGTGCTGCCCAGGCTCAGGTGAGTGGAGGGGAGTAGACCCATAACCCCCAACTGTACTGTCTATCTTAGAGTTGTTTGGAAAGCAGTGAGTGTACTTGACTTTGAATTGATGCATTTTTAACATTTTAAAAATATTCTTAAGAGTGAAAATTGAAGCTAAAAATCTGACACCAAGAGGCTTTTGTGAATATAGGAAGAATTTGTAACAGTGGAATATTTGAAGTGTTGTGTTTGATTCCGTAGGGTTTTTCTCTCGTGCTTCTCAGGTTTTCCATTCTTTTAGAAAGGGGAACAGGCCCAGCCTTGTGAGCTCTGTGTTCCTTGGTAGAGCTTAGAAAGGCTCTACTTGCCATTTGGAGTAATTTCCCCTCACTTTGGATATGGAAGGGCTCAATCCCATAAGTCTTTGCAGCTTTCTATTTCCAGTTCTCTGTTCTGCATTGCTTGCTCCCGTTTTGAGTGGGTCAGGCAGACAGAGTTAGCTTTCCTTGAGAACTGGTTTCAGTAAGGTAGGCATACTGTCCCAAGACAATGTCTCAAGTAGCACTTGACATTTGGGGGGGTTGTTACAGAACCCAATTCTGTCTTCTTACTCCTTAAGGACTAATACTTAGGAGGTAGTTGCTAGAAAAGAAATTGGGTTTACTTAAGGCTAGCTCTGAGAAGATAGAGGGGGCTATTGTTGTCAAAGCTCCATCTTGGGAAACTCAAGAATATAAAGGGACTTTATGAAGAGGGATAAAAGGTTCAAGGGACAATGGGTTAGGAAGCCCACATGCTGAGCAGAATCTTTGTCATTCAGGGTGTGCTCCCCCACCCTTTAATCAGAGTATCATGACAACCTGGACCCTTGATCTCTTAGAACCAATCACAAATGTATTATTTATTCTTAGAAGGTAGACATCACAACAATTTACCTACTTTGGATTAATTGATGTACAGAATTGAAAAATATGTTTTGCACATTCTGAAAGTTCATAGATGTTCTATGTTCTGCAAACCAGGGGAAGAGTTATTTGGAAGTTAGCATCTCAGTCACTGAGTATGGATTTTGTTTAAAATTTAGAATGCCAGACAAAGGGAAGGGAAGTCACTCTCCAAAGGGCAACTTCCAAAGAAGCACCCACTGCTAAGAGGAGGGACTGTAATGGCGATCCGCTCTGGTAGGTACCTAGGCACAATCCTGTGTCTTGCTCTAATCCATTCCTCTTCACTCAGAAAGGTGCTAAGAATCCTCCAACCATGGAAGATTAGAGGTGCAGCTCCTTCCTGAAGCACTGGAGTATCATCTTTGTCCAGTGTGATCCATGCTTTTACCGATGATCTTTTCCATGGAATAGCTATCGTTTTCTGTGATTCTGTTTTCCTCGATGATTTCCTGATGCAGGATTCACATCAGCTTGCAGTTGTCCTTTTCAGCTTTCTTCTTCTTCCCTACTTCTATATAGACATTTTCTTTTCTTTCTCCTAGATGGGAGGAAAAAAGCTATCTTTTCCTCCTACTCATCTGTATTTTATTTGGTTCTCTATTTTGAAAAGGTTTCTTTAGCAAGAGTAAAGAAAATGGAAGTTTGGTCATATTTAGATCTCATATATATGTGGGGGAAACTTACAGATGAATAAGTCAAAGAGGTAGTTAAACTTGGGTATAAATTTCTACAGAGGAAGGGAGATGTTGGGGTTACAGGGAGAGGAGGTAACAAGTTATGTGAAGGCAACAAGAAAAGTATGGTAAGCAAAAGTATGGTAAGCAAGGGTACATTTTTTAATGTTTTTCTTTCATTTTTTTATGTGTTTGGTATAGGGTCTCACTAAACAGCACGGACTCATAGTGATTCTCCTTTTTTCAGCCTCCCCAGTGCTGGGATTACAAGCGTGTGTCACTCACCACACCTGGACGTATTTGCCATCTCAGTGTGCCCTGGTGGTGGGGCCGACACAGCATGAGGGAAAGGGATCGAACCTTGGCCCCTGCGCTTGCCAAAGCAGGCTACTGAGCTATCTCACCAGACCTAGAAAGTGTAAATTTTTTAACGTAGACTTAAGCAGGCTTTTTTATTAACAGTCTTCTGATACTCACAGAAGAGCATCCTTAATGATGGAGATTTCCTTTATGGAAATAAATTCTACTTACCAAATGGAAACTTAGGCACTGCCACCAAACTTCTACCATGTCTGTTGTTTTTCAAAATATACTAACTAGCTCAAAATAGCTTCATGCCAAATAACTATATTTTGGGAGTGGCAAATTCTGGTATTTTACATTCCTATGCCTTTTCTCATTTTAGAACTCATTACTCAGTTTAAGTCCCCTCACCTTTTTGCCCTCCCTCTTTTCATTCTTAGAGTGAGCAAGTTCCTATATCCCCTCAGAATGAAATCAAGAGAACAAACTACTTAAGAAATAGAATCTATTTCTCTAAGAATTACTGTTTTTTAGAAATAAAATCCAGTAGCTTTCTTTACTTCAAAACATCTGTAGTTGTAAGCAGTGGCAGAGGTGTTGAGGGATCTGCACTACTGCAGTTCCAACACTCTGCTGATTAGCACTGTGAAGAGACCATGGAAATACATTTTAAGGCTTTTAATCTTCAGGTGGGGCCATAATACAAATTGCCCATTTCATTTTGTTGAATAATGTGAAGCAGAGAATCCTCAGCTCTTTGGGAAAGGTGGGTACCAGTATGAAAAAGATAAAGAGGAGGGGCTGTCAGTCTCTGGGCCGCTCTACCACCACACTGAACACAGGAGGACAAAGGTTTATTTTGGTTTGTGGTTTCAGGTTTCATTCCATGAGTAACTGGTTCCACCCAAGGTAGGGACATTGTGGCAGAAAGACACAATGGAGGAAAACTGCTGGACTCAAGAGAGGAAGGGGTTAGGGAGCAGAACAAAGGTAACATTTCCATGACCCCCCACATAGACCCGAATGTATGTTTTAGTTGTCCCGTAGGCCACCCTGAAGCCAATCAAGTTGACAGAGTTAGCCTCACATGCACTTAGGATTAAAGGCTTCTCTCCAGAATTTATGAGCAAGTGGGGAGTAAGTGAGACTTCAGTGGGTATGGGAAATCCTGACTATTCACTGTCAGAACACCATCAAGGGAAAGAACACTAAAACCAGTCAAGGAGATTTGGTCCTTGTCCTAGCTTTGTCCACACTTAAATATGTGGACTTACTTTCTATCACATCTCTGGGCTTTACTTTTTGAATTATTGAATTTACAAACTCCAAATTTGTTTCCAGCTCTGAGCACATGCCTCTGTCTTATCCAACCTAGAGATTTTTATTCTCAGTAAATTACACCAACAGACCCCACTGAAGAGCAAGGACATTCTTTGAAGATGGGTGCTCATAAGGTATGTTTACAGGGACAGGCATTGAAAATGCACTGCAGACATTGCATTAAAGAATAGCAGTGCTTTGGAGCTGGCCTCAAAGAACTTTTCTATTATTAAGTTAGACTAGAACATCCCAAACTATTTCTCACGAATCCTTGGAGTGATGGATTCAAAGAGCTTAAACAACTTCAGAAAAGAAACTTCAAAGGATGCAAGACAGCATAAGGGCTTCGCCTTCTATCTTTTATCTACCTCCCCCTTCTCTCCTGAAATTAAAAAACAAAAGCTTGACTATCACAGAGCAGACACATGGGTGAAACAAAGTTCCTAGGCCAACAGGGGCAAACACCTCTGTGTTGGGGGCCAGTTGGAGGAAGGTCAATGAAGAAGGCCAGTGAACTGAGAGACAGCAGGAAACCCTGGCACCACTGTGGACTCTCTGGAGCAAGGAGATGGAAATATGGGTTTAAGCTGTGTGATATGACTGTTAACTGTGACATGGTAACTTGTTGGGACTCAGAAACATCAAGCGGGTTAGTGAAGCACACTGGTGGGTGTGTCTGAGCTGGTCCTGGGGGTGTGACCTCAGATACTGGTTGTGGTCCTGGCTCCTCCTCTTGCTGACACTGTTCCCCTGCTGCACTTTCAGCTGCCATTGCTCCGCCATGTCCTTCCTCCTGGGCCCTTTTGGCCTTGAAGTCAGCTGATCATGCACCTTAAAACTGTGATGCCAAATTAAACCTCTAATCCTTTAAGTTATAGCTATTGTGTATTATGTTTCAGGAATTAATACAGAAGCCAGAGTCACATCTCTTTAACCCAAACATTTCTTTCATCCTTGGTAAAACTATAGTAACAATTACTAGTCAAAGTATCTAAGCGCTGCTGATTATAGTGTCTAGTGCCTTCCTCGTTTGGTTTTCACACTGCCATTTTGGTAGGTATCATAGATGAAGAAAATGAGCCTCAGAGAAGTTATTTGCTCAAGTTCTTAAGGTAAATCAGGGTGTTGGGTTTTATAGACGTATTTGTAGGTAGAATCTGCAACAGTGTGATATCTCAGGGGTTGTGTTTCAGTCAGGAGAGTTATTATTTGTGTCTAGTCTGACTCTAGAGGGGTTATACTATCAGCTGCATTTCTCTGATGTCTCAAATCTAGCCAGAAGGCTACAACCTCACTCAGTACAGCTGCTGTCGTTACTATGGTAGGAAAGTCAACATGCCACCCCCAATATGCCATTTGGGCATAAAGATCGTTTTGAGTTCAAGGCAATTGATGAGAGAAGGATATAATAAGAAAAGCTCTCTGCCCTCCTCCATTTGCCTAAAAACAGGACATAAATTTACAGAGGCAAAGGTATCCTCCACTCTCTACTACAAACACAAGTTGACCACTGAGGATAACTTTGACCCTGATCAGATTGAAATGGCACTAAGGCATCTACATAACAAACATCTGTGTATTTATCTTCCCACAGTCTTCTATCTATTAGTTTGCATCAAAATGCTTCCCTTGTCTTGTCAGTTCTCTAAGAATTCCCTGATGTGTGTTGAAGATGCTTTATAAACTATATTTCTGAGCCACCTCTCTGAAAAGTATCCATTCCATGGCATCTTCTATGTGTACATGAAGTATACATGTTAAAAATGTGTTTATTTTTCTCTTGTTATTCTACCTTTAGTTAAGAGGGTCCAGCCATGCTGAAAACTAGGAAAGGCAGAGAGAAAATGATTTTTTTCTCCCCTACAGTGCTATCATTTCTAGTATAGCACTTCCCAAATGTTTCTTCTAGGGCCATTGGGTTGCCAAAAATGTACTAGGGTGCTGTGAAGGATGCTTTTAAAGTGAAGACAGCTGCTAGATAACTTGGTGAAGTCATTATCTTCCTCCAACCCCCACCTTAAGTTTGTGAATAGCGTATTTTTCTGCTGAACTCAAGTCTTTTTTCCTCCTCCAGATTATATCCTCATTGTTATTTCTAGTGTAATTAGAATCTATTCCAGAAAGCTAAACCTGCAAGTGTTTCTGGCAAAAGCAGAATATTTATTATATTGTTTAATTGTAACCCAAATAAGCAACAGGAGCATGAGGCATTACAATTCCTGCCCAACCTACATCTCAAATCCTACTGTCCTACTTTCCCACGTAGCGCTCCACAGTTACACAAAGCTTCCTCAGGAGAGGCAGGTGGAAGGGGCTCGTGTGACTGACTGAGTGTGACTTGGGTATGCCTGAATTCTAGGTTAGGGCTCCATCAAAACACTGTCCTTAATTTGTAAAAGTGGAGGGTGTCAAGTGTTTTTCTCTATTTCACATGAAAAATTTACAGAAACAAAGGAAGAAGAGATATACTCCTTTCACAGTATTCTTAGAGTAGTTTGAGTTTGAGTGTGCAAGCATGCCTTGTGCACTAGCTGGACTCTCAAAGCTGAGGTCCAAACTTCAGAGTTCGTAAAGAACAATCATCCAGTAACACAACTAAACCAAAGCGATTGGGGACAGGGAGACAGTAAGATAGGTGAGAGCTGTGCAGCACAAGTGGCCCTTCATAGCAGCTGTCCCTATGTGGTTCCAATGGACTATTGCTTCCCATATGGGGGTGGATGAGTTCAACATAACCATATCTTTCAATGCTTCAAGAGGACCCAGGACCCTAAAATATACATCAGACCCCCCAGTGTTTTGAATGCTGGCAACTAATTTTAAATGTTCAAGATAAACCAAACTTGGCACTACCATGTTGCAACTCTAGAACTATATTGGATATAGAAAGAACCAGGGCTTGAATAAAAATAAGAAGAAAATAATAGACCTTTTAAAATGGCAGTGAGCATTAGGTGATGTTCTAGATCTGATTTCCTTGACAATCAGCTCAAAGGACAGAACTCAATTCCTGAAGAGGAGCTAGAGCAAAGGCTCTCAGGCCATGTTCTGGGTGCACCGCACTGACAGCATCTACTCGACACATGCTGACATTTGCTTTCTTTCAATTCCAAAGGTCTGTTATTTTATGTAACCCAGAAAGAAATGCCAGGAGCGTTAAGTACAGGAACAAATTCCTTCTAGTTGTGTCAATCAAACTCATCTTTGGTAGACAATTGCTCCTTTGGCTGTCCTAAAGTGAAGGTGGGAGGCCATGCTTGCTGAAGATGATTCTGCTTGGTGCTCAGGCTTCTGAGAGGAAACCAATCAGAGCAAGAAAAACAAACCAATTGACCTAGTAATGTGACATTTAAACTGAGACTAAGGAATAGGAAGAATTTTAACAGAAAAATGCTTGTGGGAGGAAAAACAGTAATTTAGGAAGCAGGACAATGTGAGGAAAGACACAGAGAGGAATGCATAACAAATCCAGGCAGCCTCTGGTTAGATTTGAGTATTTATAGTCTCCAATTTATTTAACAAACACTGGTAAAGTTTTTAAGGCATTTACAAGTGTTAACTCATTTACTACTGATCTCATTGAGGCTGTGTCAATCAGTGATGCTGATTATATTTGTTTGCTAGATTTGGACACTGACTATTTTGCCTAAATATTTGTTAGATTCTTACAATGGTGAGACAGAACATAAGGACCCTTGGACAGATGAAAGATAGAATGCCTTATTATGTACAGTTCCTAATAAAAGAAATCTCTCTTACAGAACCATGTAAGGTGTGTATCAGGAGAAAGGGTGACATTAAGTAAGACTTTCTGTGTGTCAGTATGGTAGAATCGGCCAGGTCTGGCAGGATTCTTGTGAATTGGACATTTTAATGATTTTACAAGCTCAAGAAAGAAGTGGTCAATTATAAGTGTTTGAAATCAGGCAATTGAGTATGCAAGCTGGAATCCAAGTGTTTTTGGAACCAATAAGGGAAATAGGGTGTGGATTGAGCAAATTGGCTGTATGAAGGATTGAGAAATTTTAGCCTTAATACCCAAATTTGGTCAAAATAGTACTTATGTAATCTTACCTTAAGGCTCTGAAAGACCCAGTAAGCTAAAGACGACCCACTAGCTAGTGGCAGAGGCAGGGTTATATGCTAGGTAGTCTAGTTCTAGAGTCCATGGGAGAACAGGCTGAGGAAAAAAGCACGAGGTCTATTTAATCAGGCACTTGAAAGGCAAAGAAATACACTGACTTAAAGGAAGGATCAGTGACAGAGGAACATAGATGAGGACAAGGACAGACCTGTAGAAGGGTGTATGGTGTGAGGGTAGGGGCCTTGTCTACCCAGAAGCTACCATCCTTACCTAAATGTTATCTTTCACAGTCACTCATCTCTTTTTAGCTACTCCTCCTCAACTTTATTGTACTTTCTTCCACTAAAACATGTGTGAACTTTGAAAAAGTTGATGGCAATGTGGATACAAATTTTGTAGAGATGCTTTTCCAAAATTGACAATATCTGATATTCTAAATTCCCCTTTGGAGCATCCTGAATACATATCTATAGGGAAAAACTAATTATCCTGAAGATTGGATTTCTCTTTTTTGGGGGGGCTGTGAGTACCAGCAATCAAACCCAGGGCCTCACACATGATATCCCAGCCCTGGACTGCTCTTTCAGTCTGTCCTTGTCCTTTTCTCCACTGGTTTTGTGCTCAAGTTGGGATTTATCAAATGGATGAATATAAAGGCCCCTTTGATTAATTTTCCCATCTATGCTATGCTCCTATATTCATGTTGATCAAATCATGTTAAGCAATTAGCATGTTATGCATTCATATTAAACAATCTCTCTTGATTTTGTTTAGTCCTAAACATTGCCTAAGAGCTGTGAGGGAGAGACACTGTGGAGATGAGAGAAGTCCCAGAGCTACTCTGCTTGGGGAAGCAGCTCTTGTGCTTATGTTCCCTCCTTACCCCGACATGCTAGTTAAGCATTTAGAAGCTGAGCTCTCATTTGGTACTGAAAGACTGATTGCTAAAGCAATTGTAGGGGGTAGATTGCTGGAGACTCACCTGCGTAGTGCTCAGGGTTCTGAGAGGAAACTAACCAGCATGAAGAAAGTTGACTCAAGATTTCTAAGAGCACTTGTGGGGTGTGTTGTAATCACTCCCCAGGATGTGAACTACATGAGAAACTTATTTTTGTCCATTGTCAACGAGGAAGGTGGCAGATTAGCCCTGCAAGGTCTGAAGCCTTTCAAAAACACCCCGGGTTCCTCATTTTTCTCTCAATCCATGGCCAAACAGAGCTGGTGCCTGCTGAATCCTAACTGGGGTGGTAGCATTTATCCAGTTATTTAACTTTTTTCACAATAACATTAGCTCTCAAAATTTGTTCATGGTCTTTCAGATTGCAAAGACATTAACTTATTTTGTCCTGTTTGAGCCTCAAGCCACTTTCTAAGATGACTCTTCCCACAATGAGACTATGTCCTCATGCCTGGGTCTGCTTTTAGACCTCAGCTTGTGGATTTCTACTTTCTCCTGATGCTCAAGTCAACCTAGTCTCAAACATTTGCTTGAATTGTTGTGAATGGACTCTGGGTTCATAGGTCTATCCCAGCTCTCTGTTTTTTCCTTAGAGGCAAGAAACCCATGAGTGGAAATGAGTTTGATTCAGAAAATGAGTACCTGTCAGGGTTAACAAAGATCTCCGAAATAACTCCTTTTTTTAACAACAACAACAAAGAAAGGGTATTTTTCTATAATGTTTCTACATACCAAGTTGTGATGGGAAATGGTGTGTGTGTGTGTATGTGTGTGTGTGTATTTATAAGTTCATCTAGTTGGACTGAAGAATCCTATTGTTCATATAGTCATGATAGCTATCATCCGACCCTATATATGAAGACTTTATAATGTCCAGACATCACATTAGGCCTTTGTTTAAGATGAAGGGAAGGATGCTTAGTGCTGAACCTAGAGGGAGGTCTAAGGAAGAGGCCAGAGGAGCCAGCCAGTGAAGTTGATAGCACAGGAACAGGCAATAAAGAAGACAGGTAAGCAAAAAGAGAAAGACTGATAGATAGGTAAATATACACAAATCAGCTCCCACCAAGACATGAAAAGCATAACCATATTATAGAAGGGTTTAGTAAAAAGACTACAGCTACAGCCAACCTCATGTCAATATAGAATAACACAGACAGAACATTTTTGGATGTTTTCAAGCAATCTGATGGTTAAATTTATAATGTTTATGTAATGTATTTTATGTACACAAACATATATACTACATATATAATATGTATATTATATAACTATATATAATTAATATATATTACTATATACTAATATAACTTTAATTTTTGGTGATACTAGGGTGTGAATGCTAGACAAATGTTTTACTTTGAGCCACACACAAGCTCATAAATTTAATTCTTTGTCTTCCTTTAAAAATTAATTTCCACATGCCATGCCAGCCTAGCCTCCAGGGTGTGCTGAAACAGCAGCTGAGATTGGGTATGGTGGCACATACCTGTAATACCAGCACTTGGGAGGCTGAAAACATGAGGATCACTATGAGTCCAATCTGTGTACTGAGACACTGTAGACCTTGTACTAAATACATAAAAAAAAATTATTTTCAATACTAAGTTTGTTAAAATTCATTATGACAGCTATAGAATTATTTCAAAGCTAAGAACAATATAGGACTAATTTAATGTGTAGCAAATACTTTGTATTGTGATACACATTTAAAATATAAAACTGGAGTGAGGACCACTGTCATGCTTTTTCTATGGCACAAAGGAAGACCTACAGTTCTGAAGTGAACTGGAACACTAAGCCATGAATCTTTCTTTTTTTTCTCATTAAACTTTGTTTAATAGGTCTCAAAATTCTGTGACAGATTTTTGGTCAAGTTGTTTCCATTAAAAAGTATTGATTTTAAAAAGTAATAACTTAAAAACTGCCACACCAAAAAAAAAAAAAAGGTCCACAAAACATTCTCTTTTCCTTCTGAAGGTTTTATGATGCATGAGTATCATTAACCAGTCTTTCACTATTAAACTTAAATGGCCAATTGGGAGAAACAGTTCTGAGACCAGTCTTCTGCCACTGAATAAGACTGGGGTGGCAGGTGTTAGGGATAATATTCATTTAGCCTTCTGAGCTTTCTGGGAAGACTTGGTGAACTTGCCAGCTCCAGCAGCCTTCTGGTCCACAGCTTTGATGACACCCACAGCAACTATCTGTCTCATATCATGAACAGCGAAACAACCCAGAGGTGGATAGTCAGAGAAGCTCTTGATACACATGGGCTTGCCTGGAACCATGTCAATAATAGCAGCATCACCCGATTTCAAAAACTTGGGCCCATCTTCCAGCTTCTTACCAGACCGGCGATCAATATTTTCCTTTAGCTCAGCAAACTTGCAAGAAACGTGAGCTTGCAAGAAAAGTGTGACAATCCAAGACAGGGGCATAGCCAACACTGATCTGGCTGGGATGGTTCAGGATGATCACCTGAGCAATGAAACCAGCTGCTTCCATTGGTAGGTCATTTTTGCTGTCACCAGCCACACTGCCATGCCAGACATCTTTGACAGACACATTCTTCACATTGAAGCCCACATTGTCCCCAGGAAGAGCTTCACTCAAAGCTTCATGATGCATTTCAGCAGACTTGCTTCAGTTGTGATGTTGACTGGAGCAAAGGTAACCACCATACTGGGTTTGAGAATACCAGTCTCCACTTGGCCTACAGGGACAATACCAATACCACCAATTTTGTAGACATCCTAGAGGGGCAGCTCCAAAGACTTGTCAGTTGGGTGAGTGGGTGGAAGGATGCAATTTAAAGCTTCAAGCAGTGCAGTTACACTGGCATTACCATCTTTACAAGTGACCTTCCATCCTTTGAACCAAGGCATACTAGCACTTGGCTTAAGCATGTTGTCACCATTCCAACCAGAAATTGGCACAAAAGCTACAGTGTCAGGGTTGTAGCCGATTTTCTTAATATATGTGCTGACTTCCTTAACAATTTCCTCGAATCTCTTCTGGCTGTAGGTTGGCTCCATGGAATCCATTTTGTTAACACCAACAATTAGTTGTTTCACACCCAGTGGGTAAGCTAGAAGGGCATGGATCTGCCTGTGCTTGGAGATACCCGCTTCAAATTCACCAACACCAACAGCAACAATCAAGACAGTACAGTCAGCCTGCGATGTGCCTGTAATCATGGTTTTGATGAAGTCTGTGTCCAGGGGCATCAGTGATGGTCACATAATACATGCTGGTCTGAAATTTCCACAGGGAGATGTCAATGGTGATACCACACTCACGCTCGGCTTTCAGCTTGTCCAAGACCCAGGCATACTTGAAGGAATCCTTCCCCATCTCAGCAGCCTTCTTCTCAAATTTTCCAATGGTTCTTTTGTTGATGCCACTGCATTTGTAGATCAGATGGCCGATGGTGGTGGACTTGCTCGAGTCCATGTGTCCGATGATGACGATATTAATGTGAGTCTTTTCCTTGGCTTTGATTCAGTGGTGGTTTTCACTACACCTGTACTCTCACCACAAACCCATTGCCAAAAAGCCATGAATCTTTCTTTGCACAATGGGTGTGATGTGTGGCAGGGGACAGTAAACTAAGGCCTATAGGTTAAGTCTAGGCTACTGTTTATTTCTATATATTTGTTTAGTACTGTCCATGGCTACATTAGCACTGGGATATAGAGGTAAATATTTGTAAAAATCACCTTATAGTGTGCAATATGCAACATAGTTAGATCTCTGCCCACTGTTGAAAGGACAAGGATTCTTGTATGGGATTTGAGGATACAATTTTGTGCTGTGTTAAGGGGAGGACACTAATGATTAAGCCTGGGATCTGTGCATTCAGAGTTAAAGGTCTTTTTGCCTCTGGATGGATAAACTGTCTGCTTATTACTTACTCAGGAGTCTGCAGTCTGGAAACCATACCCCTGCTATCTTACAGACTCTTTGAAATCCTGACCAAGCTCAAAATTCTCTGGTTTCTCTTTCCTCTCTGAATGGACAGCACAAGAAAAAGCCTTTATTCTGGAGGATCAGTAAAGAAAAAGAAAATTACACTGTATCTATTTTCCAATGTGTTAAGACATATTCATTATATAACCAATTTCATAATTGAATATTTATTGTATAAAAAATTTAAAAATTGTACAGTTTATGTTATTCAAACTGCCAAGTGAAAAAGTAGGTTGCATAGAGGCAAAAATGTTATATCAACCCATCCAAGGCAAAGACAGATTTATACACTTGACTATTCTCCATGTGGTCAGGCATGTGATCAATTCTAAGAATAAACTTTAAAACTAAACAAAGATAAGGTTTTCGCTGAGTTTCAGTTTTCATACAGTCAGTATGAATGCAAGCCCTAAAATTACTTAAAAGGAATGCACACATCCATTCACACAGGACACTGGTGGATACCACACTATTCAGTACTCAGTATATGGAAGTATATGGTACACACATAAAAGCAGAGACAGAGCCATTAAATGTCAAAAAAAGGTAGTTGCTTTCTGTTTGAAACAAGTTTCCATAATAGTATGCCAAGAGAATTTTTTAACTTATTACATAAAATATAAATGAACCTAAAAATTTATTTTATAACCTTAAAAATATGTTTTTGATGTGATACATCAATCATCTGCAAGCAAAAAAAAAAAAAAAACAAACTGTAGATAAAGATCTAAAATTCCATTGTGTGCTCAGAGATCTGTACATTTCCTAGGAAGGATCCCAGTACTTTGCCTTCATTTAAACTGAAGACTGCAATTTGCATTGCAGAAGGACTCAGAAGCCAGGGACTTAGTGTGCCTCCTGACAGTTCCACACTTTGCTGGTTTGATTCTAAAGATCTTCCAGAGATATAGAATCAGAAGTATAGACTACGCCTCTCCCATGATACAATCACCACAGTTCAGAAGAAATTAAAGTCTGGGGCCATCAATCTGCACAGACATCTTCCTTGCACTTTGGTTCCAGCGAATGGATTAGGACAGAACCTTTCTGATTTGCGGATGGCCTGGACCAAATGGGAACTATACCAAAACGACAGCTAAGGTCCTACTGAAACAGCTTTGTTGGGTAATGTTGCAAGAAATCAATTTCTATAAGTAAAATATAGTTCAATAATTTTCCAGGGCTGGGGAGAGAGCTCAGCGGTCTAAGTGCCTGCCTAGCAAGTGCAAGGACCCTTGTTTTACCTCTAGTACCACATGCTGTGGAACTGGGCACGCTGACCTGGCCACTGAAACTGAGCATGGTAGAACATGCCTGTAATCCCAGTGGCAAGGAAGCTGAGACAGGAGAATCACTATGAGGCTCAACTGTGTAGTGAGACCCTTATCCAATTAAAATAATAATAATAATAATAATAATAATAATAAT
>NDGM011088290.1:0-10675 GCA_002564305.1 Octomys mimax
CTTCTTCTTCTTCTTCTTCTTCTTCTTCTTCTTCTTCTTCTTCTTCTTCTTTCTTCTTTTTTTGTGTTTAGTACAGGGTCTATAGGGTCTCACTATGTAGATCCGACTTATGGTGATTCTCCTGTGTTCAGCCTCCAAAGTGCTAGGAATACAGGCATGCAACCACCAAATGCCATCTCAGCACCCAGTCTCAAATGCCATCTCAGTGTGCCACGGGGGTGGGGCCGGCACAGTACACAATACTCTTTTCTTTATTCTACAAATATTTTTGGAGAACCTAAGAAGTGCATTGAACTCTGATGCTATGCCCCAGAGAATGTAAACCTGAGACAGAAGTATCTTTGGCCCTCAAAGAACTTTCAGTTAAAGAAGTGAGATGGGAGGGCTGGCAAGATAGCTTAGTGGACTAGTGCCTGCTTAGGCAAGCACAGTAACTGGTGTTAGATCCTGGACACCACATGCCCTGCTGGTCCCACCCCCGGAGACTGGATGTGGTGGTGCATGCCTGTAATCCAAGCACTTGGGAGGAAGCTGAAAACAGGAGGACCACTGTGAGTGCGAGCTATACAGTGAGGCCCTGCACCTAATACATTAAAAAAAGAAGAAATGAGATGAGATGAGGAAAACACCACTTAAGAAAAGATAGTGTCATATGCAATCTGTGGAAGCTGTAGGCACAGCTCCAAAGAGCACAACCACCATTTCTGCCCCCAGAACAGGAGTTGCAGGTCACATTTGGCTCTCAGGAACAGCCATCTGTAGGTAAAGCTGATGTAATTAATGTTTCTGGAAGTTGTACTTATAGAGGTCTAGAAATAAGCACAAACTGTGATGAGAACATGGTGAAAGGGTGTGGCATGTCCTAAGGAATGAGAAGGGAGGTCACAGAACACCGTGACCCTGTGTGCTCCATGCTGCAGATGTACTAACATGTGGGCCCAAAGAACTCACCATGTTCTGGGAATTCAACTTCAGTGACTGGGGCTTAAATGTGGCTTAAGTGAAAGGTAAGACAAAGCTAAAAGTGTAGACAGAAACAAGGTCTGGAAGAGAGTTACAGGAGATCCTGAAGAGTTTCATTTTAGCTAGAAGACAATAAGGGGACATCATTAATCTCTCTATCTGAAATACTTGAACTCTAGAATTTATCTTCAGCAATATAAAGAAGCTCCATTTGAGGACTATAATTTAGATTGAAGAAAGAGACTTAAAAGGAAATCATGCTAGTATTGAGAACCAAGGTGAGGACATGCATTAGAGAGATGCTTAGAAGACAGAATTAATAGTGTTTGACCACTAACTAAATGAAGAGTTGGGGGAAATAATTTTCTAGGATGACTGCAAAATATTTGGCTTAAATCATAAGGGATTAATAGTTCTTTCCCCTGAGACAGTAGATGCTGGGTGGGGGTGGGGGACATGCACTGGGTAAAACTGATGAGCCCAGCTTGGGTTAAGACTGAAGACGGAGGCGACACTGATGTGGAGATGCCTTTGTGGGCAGTTCAGTGCACTGGTCAGCAGTTGAAGTCTAGGTGAAACAGTGGTCCTATAACTAATATTCAGAAGCTCAGTAAAGACCTAGAAATTAATTTTGTTACATAGTAAGTGGGCAAAAGGGATGAGAAAAGGTTGGGAACACCTCCAGGGAACCACTAACAGTAAAAAGAAAGCAGAGGAATGAATTGATAGGACGATGTACTGGAAAAAAATGGATGGAAAGAGGAGATAGTTCTTGAATTCAAAAAGGCTGAAGGGGCCATAGTTACATCACAGAGAGTGAATATGACAATTTAGGGCATTAGAATGCTGGAGAACACAATATTGAAGTTTAATAAATCTGATATAGATTGGTTCTGGGTGATGGGCTTCCTGGACACCCTTGACTCTGTCACAGTGTGCAAAGTCCCCTTAGCAGCTGATTTCTACAATATGTGTCAGAATTGCTTTTGGCACTGGGGTCTCAAGGTGGATGAGACACACTTCCTAATAGACTAGCAGGACAGAATAAATCTGGGCCATTAGGTAAATGTGTACTGTGACAGCATGGCCAGAGCCAGGGGCACAATTTCCACATGTGTTGACTCTGCAGAGATCCTATGAAAATCCCAGCTTCAACTCTATGTGACTTATTCAGTCGGGTGTACTTTTTTCCTAAGACTCAATTTTATTCATCCACAAGATGGGAGAGTTGCTTTAAGAGAGGATATCATTGATCACTTAACCTTCGAAGAGACAATTGCTTTGTGGGGTCCTTTAACACATCTTGTGCTTTTGCTGCTTAGAAGATAAGGGGCGTGGTCTGTAGAATGAATCTGAGAGATCTGTTCTCTGCAGATTTGGCTCTGAGCTACAATAGCAGCTACAGGATGGCTGCCTGAGCCCAAAAAGGAATAGGAGAAAGCGAAGCTGAGAGCGAGCCTTGTTCAGGGACATCGCTAATGTGCAGGAGTACCTGGCCCCAAATATTGGGCAAACCAAGGCCCCCTACTGCCCACCATGTTAGCTACTAAAATAAAAATACCACCATGCAGAGTGAGGGCCCAGTTCTTTACCTGTTCCATTTTATTTCCCAACTTCATCTGCCCGCTCTAAACTCCCAAAGCTGCACAATTTCCATTACAAATGTGTCTGAACTCACATAACCCTGAGTGGCTTCCAAGAAGCCCGCACCGCAGTTAAAGCTGCAGGATCCAGAGCTGTTATTTCATTAGGTGATCACAGGGAGTAGCCTTGGCTCCAGTTTGTAAGGCCAGCGCTTCAAAGTCTCATCCACCAGGCTGCATTAGTTGTGTTCTGTGGAACGTGTGGAGCAAGGCAATAGCATGCCCAGAGCCCGCTGCTCCATCCTTCCCCGTCTACTGCTGAGCTCTCAGACTAAGGCCTTGGTGCCATTTCACTTATTAGGCGACACTGTCAGCAAACGCAGAGGATGCAAATTAAAAGGACAAAATTTCTGATCATTCTATTATCCCAACCCCAGGAATGCAACTCGAAGCCACACTATATCTTTAAGCTACAAAATACCTTATATGTGCATCAGCTCAATTTAATATATTCTTTTCTCTATGAAATAAGCTTTTTTGATGTGACATGTCCTCAGTTCCGTATTTACCTGTTCAATGGCAATAGCATGTAGGACATAAACATGTTCTGGACTTGAAGCACAGCTTGCAAACCTTCAGCAGGAATAATTTCTGTGTTTCCAGACAAAGAAAGTTCATGTCATTAATCAGATTTACAATTCATTATTAAATATTTTTCATCTTTACCCCATTGATTTAGAATTAGCATGAGATTAAATGTCAAAAGGAGAGGGAGTTTATAATTCTCTATGTCGGTTAACATCTCATTTAAACTGTATTCAATTTAATCTGTAAAAGGGAGTGAGTCCCTCTAGCTAGCCCTGGATTTTGATTGCTCTTCAAAAAGATGTGTAAGCGTGTGGCTCAGGGCCAAGTACTTACCTTGCGTGCCTGAACTGGGCTCAGTCCTAACATCGAAAATGGGGAGAATTCAGAGAACAGATTTAAAAAAACAAAGAGAGTAGAAAATAGTAAAAAAAAAAATTAGAAATGATACAGAATTTTACTAAACAAAATAATAGGAATTCAACAATAGTTGTTATATTGCATTTTGCTGTCTTCAAATTTGTTGTTCAGATTACCAGATATAAGCATGCAGAATTGTTGAAAATAAAAATTAAAAAGAAGAAAGATAATTTAAACATTAGCTGTTCCTTTCAGTAGACCAGTAGAAATCCGTAGTTATCCAAACTATCTTGTATTTATGCATATATATATATATACATATATATATATATATATATATGTATATATATATTCCCTCCTTTCTTTCTGTTCTTGTTTCCCTCATCTCAGTTGTTCCTTCCCATTGAGTAGATTCTTTCCTTTCAATATCTATTGTACCCTTCAGATTTTATTTAGGTTCTTACATTAGTGAGACAATATGATGTTTATACATGTGGGTATGATATATTTCACTTATGAATATGGTCTGTAGTTGTATCTGTCTACCTATAAAAGCCTCAAGTCTTGTCCTTCTTTATAGCTGAATAATATTTCATTGTGTAAAAATGCCACATCATTTTTTTAACCTGTTCCTCAGCAGATAGGCATTTGGGTTGTTCCCAAGACTGAGCCATGACAAATTGCATTGCTGTAAACATAGGTGCACGTATTGCTGTGACACGATGTTTTCAGTTCTTCTGGAAAGATACCTGGAAGTACAATAGCTGGATCGAATGGGGGCTTTGACTGTAGTTTTTGTGGAATCCACAATGCTCTCCACAATGACTGCACCAGTCTACATTCCCACCTGCAGTGAAGAAGGGTTCCTTTTTCCCCCACAACCCCTCCAGCATTTGTTAGTGGTTGACTTCTTCATGTTAGCCACTCTTTCTGGGGTGAGAAGGAATCTCAGTGTTGTTTGAATTTGCATTTCTCCATTGACCAATGATTTTACTACCAGCAAGGGGAGCAGCTTGGGCTGCACTGGAGAGGAATGTGGGTTTTTTAAATGCAATATTGTTTAATGAGTCACCATCCAAAGATACAAAAGAAAAGAATGTTTTCTAAATGAGAGAGCCAAAATTTTAGAACTTGCTAATTAATATATATTTTTGGTAAAATAAACAATGTCATCAAGATATATGAAATCAAGAATCATTGTCAGTGTATTTGTTCTACCAATAAAAACCCCTCAGGTAAGGGCAAGCCCCACAGAGCTGTCCAACTGTCCTGTGTCTTTTCTAGGCTGTACAAGCTCTGTGAACCACCTCCCCCAGCTGGAGAAGAATGACGTGAGCTGCCAAAGAACCAGGCATGCAGAAGCCTCTTAACACTGGCCTGGACAAAGTACATGCTGGTTCAACATTTCCTGCTGAAGCTAAAGTAATGCGTTTTCTTTCCTCTCATGTTGTAAATAACTAATGTTCACTTTGTACTTGGACATGCATGCTGGAAATGTTCATTCAAATACTTCACCACCCACTGATCTCTCTCTGTACAGGCATTAAATATTAATTTATAAAGCAAAATTCATCTCTGGAATTTATAGAAAAGATATCAGAGATAAAAAAATAACTACCATGCATCCTCTTCCATTCAGTAATTTTATTGTGTTTGGCACATTGTAATGATGGACACTTTTGCTTGAAGAAGTAGTCACTGTGGAAAGATGGCCACACTACAAATCATAGTGCAGACGTGTTAAGGACAATACACATGGGGATACAGGTGTTTTGTGCCCCACGTGCATCAGAGGAAAGCAGATGTGTGGAGGTGGAGAAGCATGCTTTGCTTTTTCTGCTTCATAGGAGTGAAGAAGAGATATTGAGACCTCTAGCAAGATTTTTCCTGCTTCTTTGTCGTGTACTTAGGGCCATGAACAGTCCTGGGGAAGTGGCTTGTCCCTGGTCTCTGCGAGGGCCGTGGTTCTCTCAGACTGTATATACTGGGTAGGATGTAGCAGAGACTAGGAAAGTAAAAGGAAGCAGAGAAGGTGAAAAGGGAAAAAATCCATCTAAAACTCAGCCTTTCCTGTAAGATAGATGTCAGACTCTTACTGTACCATCATAAGTATTTTTTAATCAAAGTATATGCATAAGAAAAATAAAGCTTTATTTATTGTACTTTAAAAAGACCTTTACAAACCTTCATAATTTATGAACATAGGATATATTCTATCTTCATTCTAAATGTATGTAATGCTTATAATTCTATATTGATGTAATTGTGGATACATTTATTTTAATAATTTTCAAAAGAGTTAAAAGATTATAATAATTAAAATCATGCTTTACTTAACTATATTGTCCACAGGGATAAGTAATTTCTGAGAAATGTATTACTAGGGAACTTTTTTTGTGCAAACATAGTATAGTCCATTTACATAAGCTAAGACAACAGTACCATTTGATGATATAAACTATAGGACCACTCTTCTGTGTTGTCCACTGTTGACCACATCACTGTGTAGAACACTGGTGCACACAACTTGAAACCACTGATGGTTTGGCCCATCTTTTGTCATTGCTCTTCATGTATACTCATAATAGTGATGTAAGAAGCTAGTTTTATCACCCCAAAGATAGCACAGTGACTTAAACAAGTTCATAGGACCAACAGTGCTAGGATCAAAATTTAAACCGAAGATTTCTGCCTTCATCATCTGTTATCCTTAGGATCCTTGGTAATATAAATATTTTAATAGAATCAATTATTTTACTAAAACTGAAGTTATAAGGCTTGAATTACCACTTAATTATACACATAAAAACAAATGGAAATATGTAATATACCTTTAATAAATGAAAATTATAAGACTTCCTGGAAATTTTAGCATTCCATATATATCTCCCAACTCTACCATAACCTAAAAATATTTCATATCATATTTCTCCTACTTAGAGATGACATGTTTAGATAAGTATTGAAACTCTGAAATAGTACATCCATTAAAACTTGACTGTAATTCTAAAACAGTGGTAACAGTAAAATACTAACTAATAGATTAGTGAATAATAACAACATTTTAATACCATAACTTGTATCCTTATGGTTTTGGACATTTAACTGGGCTTGAGTGTTTAGAATGTATTTACCTAAATGCTACAAGCTTCTTTATAGCTTGTGCCCCTTCAGGTGCTGCCAAAGCCAGCTAACTGTTGAACCAACTTCTGAGTTTGAACAACTGCTCTTCTCTGCCTAAATTGGAAGTCCTGCATTGAAATTTCAGATCTGAACATGAGAACATTCTTAAAAAATTCAATGTCAACAATTCATAGCCAATATATCCTAAACATTCTATAGTATCTTTACATGTTTCTAATATTTATTTCAAATATATGCTTTTATGTAATTCACATGTGTAATTCATGACATATAAATTCCAAATATATAATTTTAAAATATAAGGAATTTGAATGCAGAAACTTATAACTACTAATTATTATGAAAAAGGAAATAATTTCTGTATTAATCTTCCAGATATTAGATATTTAATATTGAGTTTAGGGTCTAATTTGTATTTTATGAACCAATATCCTAATCTGAAGCCTCATACTATTTTCTATTGCTTTAAAGTACCTTACTGAAGTGATTTAGACTTCCTGTGCATTCATTGGCAGTACTAATATTAAATTTAAGACAAGGTTAATTTCCTAGGATAACAAAAAGTATATTACATTGGTTATGACTCTATTAATTCCAATTTTATAATCATTTAATTCAGAGTGAAAAAATTGATTTTAATATGAACTATAAGATCCAAGAAAATGAATGAGGAAATAAATCCCAAAGATCATATTAATTAATTTTTTAAAAAAAGATTTGCAGTCCTTCCAGCAACACAGTTCATAAGATAGTATTGATTCATTTGGAAGTGGTGGTTAAAAGAAAACTATTCCATGTAGTTAAAACTGTAACACATCTCTATTCAAAATACTAATGAGTTTTTATTAGTTCCAGTATCTCCTCTTTAGTGTAGAATAAGGTAATGCAGCTAAATAGACATATTTTTGTTCACATGTATTTTCATAAAATTGTAATATGGAAATTTAAAAAGGATAGCCCTTCTTCAAGTCATTCCTAGTTTACATTTTATTTATAGGTAATTTTCAGGCTTTCTGCACTTTATCACCAACAATTATATTGACTAACGTAACATGTAATTGGGTTGCTTCTGAGTCTTTCAAACCTATGCTTTATTTTGACTGACTTACTGTGAATTATCTTACTAGATTATACTTTAATAAGTCTCCTATGGTAAGTAATAATTTTATTAACATTGCACATATGTTAACACATTTTGCAGACTGGTCAGTTGTGCTGCTTAAGTACTAGCACAAAAGATCTTGAAATGGTTTAGGAGAACTGCATTTCTATTAAGTAGAATGTTCTATGGTACATTGTGCATTCAGACCTTGGGTGATAAGTCCTAGCAAAGCTTTATTCTTAGAAAGGAAAGGAAAAGTTGTCAGATGGGTCTGTGCCAAAAATGGCCCCAGATACTCCCTTACACATGTTGCCACCATCTTCCTAGGTGCTTCAACTCCGTAGCAGTCATAATGATTAGTCTTTGGTTTCAGAAATTGTTACTGCCTCAAAGATTTTCCATTCCAAGTGATCTCAGCATTCATATTGCCGAGTATCTACTGGTGTGTGAAGAAAGAAGGGCCTGTACATCTTTTAGTAGTTATCAACTCACTAACAGGTCTACTTCACTCAGGATAGTGTGTGTCTCTCACTGGGAAGAGATTTCTGAAGTCTACTACATGTACTAAAAAAGTTATACGTGTATGTAAATGTCTGTATATTATATATATTATATATATATTTACTAGTGTTTTTATGATACATCTTTAAAATTACTTTAATTCTTATGTATTGTATAGTATGAGAAGATGAACATAGGGTTGTTCAGTGTCTGCACTGCAGACATCAGAGCTGTCTATGTAGTATTGCCAAGCATCTTTTGATCACTGCTTACTCTTAGTGTGGTCAGCTTTGTCACTGTACCAAAATATGTGCGATAATAAACTTATAAAAGACTTGGTTTTGGCTCACAGTTCTGGAGGTTCAGTCTGTGAATAGTTGGTCCCATGGCTTTGGGCCTGGGACATAGTAGCACATGGTGGCAGGTCAGTGCGAGACAGAGCGAAACTGCTCACCTTGTGGTCAGGAAGCAAGGAGAGAGAGAGAGAGAGGTAAGGGCGCACTGGGTGAAGTGTGCTGCCCAAGTGACCGCAGAGCCTCACACGGGGCCTCACTCCCCAAAGGTTACACCATCTCCCAGTAACGGTCCTGGGACCAAGCTGCTGGCACACGGGACTTTGGGGGCTTTCAGCAGCCAAGCTATAGCAATAGTTTATCTAAATCAGTTGATGTGGCTTTGACATCGGAGTGTAAATGATTAAGGAAAAAAATTTTTAACTACATTACTAAAAAATAGAAAGCTTTTAATAGTTAATTTTAGATCAAAATAAAACAGGAAATTCTTCATATGTACTCAACAAATGCTTCCTAGAATTCACTTTTCACAAGGCACAGCTGAGGATCTGGTGAAAGTGTTGAATGTGTTTGGATCAAAAATCTGACATGTTTCTGAGTGTTACTGATTACTTGTGTCTCTTATGTAAAATGACATGATTTGTAACACAAACCTACTCTAATATGATATACATGTACATGCTTTGTGCAGCCAAGAACACTAAGTTGGCAAAACATTTTAGAAAATGTACATTTGAATTTGAATGTCTAATGCTTCAAGCAAATTTATTAGTGTTCCAGATGAATCTATATTTTTGTAACTGCAAAGCAAATGAATAGAACAGAGATCTTTGCTTAAAAATATTTTTATAAGTGCTCATGTACTCCATTATTTTAAACAGTAAAATATGAAATTGATTCTTTAAATAGTAATTGTTTTGAACATATCTGTATTTAACATCACTTGACACCCACAATTTAATGATAAATTTTATCTGAATGTGTTATTATCCTTTTTTTCTTTTGTAATATATCTATGTGACATAGTTTCAATCATTCTGTATTTTGTGTATGGTTAAAATTTTTCAAGTGCATTATGTATTTTATATCATTCATTTTGTCTGCATAAAAGATTAGAATAGTAACATTGTATCATAAGTGTCAATAATAATAAAGTGAATTGTAGTGTGACCAGTTCAGCTTCTTTCCATTTATCTTTAACAGGTTTCTTTTATAGCCTTAGCTGTTTGAAAGACAGAAACCATAAAACACAGATTTTCACTCTTCAAGACGCTGTCAATATGGGAAGGGAATATGGAGAAGGAGGGAGAGAGGGAGTCAAAATGGTAAACACAGTATGTCTCTGTACCAGTTTCCCAAAATGAATGTGATTATTATGTATAGCTAAATATACTAATAAAAAAGTTCACAAACTCAATACATGTATGAGACAAATCTACAAATATGAACTGGAGAGATGCTTACTGAAACAGCAAACAGAAGCTTACTATGGGCCACGACACAGGAAAGCACCGCAGGAGCCAAGAGACTTGTACTATTCTGTGCATTAACTCCCCAACCTCTCAAGGTTTATTCAATACTTATTATGTGTGAGCCACTCTCCAGTTTCAGAGAGTATTTCAAATGCCCAAGATTCAGAATGCAAGGTTGAAAGAACTTGTGATATTTAAGGTGATGCATGAAGTGCACAGAATGGCAACTACCAACCTAAGAGAATACGAAGACCAACCAGGATATAAGGCCATGGGAAGCACGCGCTATAGGAATGCAGAACAATTTAGATTTAATCAAACATGAATGTACTAGGCATTTATAGAATATTTATCAGCTACTGAGCTAAGCTGGGTATTTCATGGCTAAAAATATATGTATGGCCATGGCCCTTATGCAGTTTATAGTCTTAAAAGGAAAATATGACATTTTGAATAATAAAAAATGATGAGAAATTTCTAGGTTCAACATGAATAAGATTAAGCAAAACAAAAAGGGAAACTTTAACCTTGACAAGATGAACATGGATGAGCACATAGTGCTGAAAATGAACCAGATATATTAATGGTGTGATGAGTAGATTCATCTGTCCAGAGGATAAAGAGTCGGCAAAGTGTTTAGGAAGAGATACGTGGTAAGTGAGATTAGCTCTG
>NDGM011088292.1:0-11870 GCA_002564305.1 Octomys mimax
AGAAGAAGAAGAAGAAGAAGAAGAAGAAGAAGAAGAAGAAGAAGAAGAAGAAGAAGAGCAGCAACACCATTTAAAGGGCCACCTAATCGCCAAACTCCAATCCCACATCCTACCTGAAGTTTCTCCTAAAAACTGAGGCTCATACTCTTCTCTTCCAATTGGACTGCAAAATAAAATACTAATATATCCAATGACATCTTGTTTCAGGTTTCAAATGCCTTGATATGGTACAGGAGACAGGATGCTAGACTTAGGCCCAGAAAAAAAAAAATCTATTTTCTACACCTTGTTCTCCACTAAATGATTCCGGGGAGGTTGTTTCCCTGAGTCTCAGTTTCTCCTCTATGGAAAGGACAAATTATTGCTCTGAACTTATTTAGAGATTTCAGTGAAATAATACACACAAGGACTCAGACATTAGGAAGCCTTCTGAAAGTTTACCGAAATGCCATGACCAAGAGTCTATACTGTAAGTGCTGTGAAGACAGGAACTATGCCCCCAACTGTCACTTCTCATTAACCCCATCCTTGAGCTCATCCTCCCTAAAAGAGTGCTTCCCTATGGGTGGGGCTACCTACACTCACCAGTCAGGGACTTTTGAATTTGGGTGGCATGTATCTGGAATGTCTTCATTACAAACGTCTTCCCATTGAGCTTAAGTGGAATATATGTCACTTCTCCTCTCCCCAACATTCACTAGTCTTTCATGAGATGATTTTCTTTGGATGTTGAGTCAAGCCTCAACATGGCTGGAACATATCATATGTGACCCTAGCAATGTGTGCACATCCCTGATCTTTCTCTCCATTTTTTTTTTTTGCCTTCCATTTAATTCCCTCACTAGGGAATAGAAATTCACATGAAGCTCCTAAATATATCCTAAATTCTGCAAGACCTCTGCAAATAAGATCTTATTCCCTGAGAGCATTAGTGTGATTGGTCTTCTATGTAATGAAGGAGCTTTTATATTTTTAGTTTTCTTCCCATACAACAAACACTATTAATAACATCCTACTTTCTCCAGAGATGATATGGATTAGACCAAATGGAAAGTTACCATGGCTACTGAAGTGTTATTTTTGTATGAGAAATTCATGCCAAGAGAAGTAGCATACATGGTCAAGAACTGGAGCTTTATTTCCGCTTTGTTATCAGGCAATCAATCCCAATTTAATTTTGAAACTCTAATTGCAATGGAAACTAATTATGAACAGCAAGGCCTGAAACCCCTAATTAAAGTGGGAGTCAATAAAATGATTTGGCGCTATCTTTGGGGCAACATTGGCAGAATGAAGGATTCAGCAGCAGATTTCCTTTCCAGGTAACTAAGTAAAACAGAGCAAGGAAACTCTCTCTCTCTCTCTCTCTCTCTCTCTCTCTCTCTCTCTCTCTCTCTGTCTCTCTCTCTTTCTCTCTCTGTCTCCCAGACTCATTTTGAAGGTACTGTTTGGAAATTCTAAGATGGGACTGAGGGGCTGAGGAACTTTGTAGGGAGTGAGCAGGTTGGGTCTCTCTGTGTTATAAGGACTTCAGCAAACTGGAGTCTGGATGGGAAGCTGAGTAGAAAGAGCATTTCTACTGACCATCACCCACCGGGAGTGACCATGGTAGGTCAGGAGAGGAGGAATAAGCTCATGGACAGCTGATTTACCTCATATATTATTATGGTCATTTCTGCAAAGGCCTGGGGTTGTGGGGAGGGATAACTGCAGACAGCAGGGGTATCTAAACAGAATCTCAGTGCTCAGACCCAGATATCTATGGCCTGACTTCTGACACACTAAATGCTGACCTGTACGTTTCTGAATTAGCAAAAGTTGGCTTATGGAAGGGTTTCTATTAGAAGGATAATCTACTGCCAATCCCTGAAGTGCATGGTTCCCTCTGGGACCTCCCAGTCTATCTTTGACAATTCTAGAATACTGTTAATGGCATGACGTCATCCACCCCAATGATCTATGTTAGAACCATCCATATTTAGGCTCAAAACCACAAGGTCCTCACATCACCCTGCTAGGCTCCAGAATAAGAAGAGGGCTCTGAGGTCAGGGAGGGAGGCTCAGCAATGCTAAGAACTCGTCCTCCCCCAAATTTGTTGACAAAAAGATGCAAAGAAGAACTTTGCTGAAGTGTTAGGAAACCATTCCAAACACGCACCAGGCAGCAAACTCAATAATATCCCTCCCTGTTTTCATTCAGCATGTATTTTACTAGAGCATTTTTCTCCCTGTAACATCTAATTTTCTTGAGATTGCCTAAAAGCATTATTGAGAAAAAGCAAAATACCAAAACCTTGCAGCCTTTTAGCCCCTCAGGAGGGACAGTGCTGCTTCAGGGTAGGAAAATTCCTTGAGAGCTTTTAGACTCCTGTTTCCCAGGAATAGATGAGTCCACTATCACACTAGTGCCAGAAGGGTTTCTTTGAGGCAGACAAACTCCAACAAGATCGGTGAAAGCCTATGTTCATCTTAATTCTTAGTGAGTCACAAGAAAGGAACATAGAACACAGGGCTTGTCTTAAATTAATCAAATGAGGTTCTCTGAATAGTCTCACCAAAATAGTGTATTGACATATTATGCAAAGTTTTTGGCACTAGTGTCTTGTAACAAAGGTTAAAATGTGAGCCATTGAAAATACACATTTGTGAACTCTGTAATGTTTTGAAAGTTGGCTATAATTTGAAAGCTCTTTTATGGCTCCTGTACATTATATATGATATTGACCTATAATGGATCATCCAGTTATGCAGAGAAAGGAGATCAGCCACCTCACATTCATTATGAATATGGAAAGAGAGTCAGAGAGAGAAAGAAAAATAGCTGTCATTTAGAACTATGTTAGTATATCATTTCAGCCTGAGGAGACTGAAGTTTCTAGAGCTTTACCCCTAAATAGAGACAAGGAGTCCCATATTCAGTGTCACTGCATCCTGCTTCCAGGAGAGGTGCACACCATGAGGGGCTTAGGAAGATCCAGCCACCAAAGGTACCACCTCTGTTTTTTTCAGCCAGCCAGCTGCAAACTTTTTCTAGTGTCCTTTAGAAAATTAATTCTTCTTTGGCCCTATGAAGAATTACAGACACCAAATCTCCAAACCACACCTACCTTGACTCCAATGAAAGACTTGCGGTGATAAAAACAGCAGAGAGCTGCTGAGAGGGCGTGGAAAGCATTGCATTCCTTTGGCATTTTTCAGTCTTCAGTGTCAGGCACCACTGGCCTTCCTCAGGTTAGAAGAAAGCAGGCAAGGGGCAGACAAAGCCTGGCTCCACAGCAGCCGCGCTGCCTCTGTCCACAATCAGCAGCTGGGGGAGTGAGTCGGCTTCTTTTCCCAGGCCAGTCTGGGACTTTTCCCCTCCGCTAAAGCCAATACGATCTACTCTCTCAGTTCTGGCAGGCTGGTGTTTGGCAGGCTAGTGTCCAGACTGCCATGCACACCGTGCCAGAAATTCTCATGTGACCGGACTTGCTTTCTGATGAAATTCTAACCCCTTTTAGAAGAGGCCTTGGGCTTTAGCTGTCCCTTAATTGGGAGGTCTGGCAGAAATCATGACACCCCATCCACAGCAGCCATCTATTCTCAGGGCTGAACTATACCATGCAATCCCCTCCTGTGGCTTTGTCTGTTTGCTTGTCACCCTAGCACCTAGGGGTTTAAGGAAGCAGAGTAACTTGTACATATCACAACACCTTGTTATAAGACAGAGGCTCCTTTGAAAAACGGTGGTGTCCTAAAAGTGACCAAGGCATGATTTTCCCAGGGGTCAATCCTAGAAGTCCTAAGAAACTAGGCAAGGTCCCCATTCCCGTGCTTACCCTTAGAGCTGTTTGTTTTTAATTATGATGTTTCTGGCAGTCAGTGTAAAGCTGATAACACTGGCACAGCCATCACTGTTGGCAAAGCAATACTGCCTTTTGGTGTTTAATTAGCAAGTCTGTCGGCAAACACCCTGAGCACCCTATGCCTTTTCCACCTGGGCGTGCAGCCCACTGGGAGGATGGGGACTGTGTGCTTCTTTTTGATCCTACTGCTTGCCCTACTCCCCTCTGTTCTGCTAAGCACTTTAACTACCATCTTCATGCTAACTGCCCTTCTGCCTAACCCACATCCAGGACACACCAAGCAGGCTTTCCAGACTCCTTTCTGGCGGGAGACCCTTCCCCCATTAGGAGCCTCAGAGGAAAGTAATGGTTTTTCTGCCTTCAGTTCTGTTATAGTGGATGCTCAACTCTTCTGGTTGCTTTTTGTTTTGTTTTGATTTGATTTTTAAATCAAACCCAGGTCTCTGCCTACAGCTCTTGTTTCTTTCCCACCATTCAGTAATTAACTTTCTGTGGTTGTGGCCACTCATAAATAGAATGTGTCCTGAAGCTTCCTAAAACTACGCAGGCAGAAACTTGTAATGAGAAGGAAACAGAACCTATTCAGAAAGGAACAACACCAGATGAGGTATGAGAGAAGTATGAAAAATATTCGGTGGGATTACTGTCAAATCCTCAGGAGGCCTTGGCCTTTGGACTAGGTCAAGTCTGCTTGTAAAGATAGGAAATTGTTCAGTGCCAAATGAATGCTCCTGCGTTTATGCTGAGGGATTACAGGCCACGGGCCTCATACTTGCTGGCGGGCAAAGAGAACCAGATGCACTAATAAAGATGGATATGGTGCTGTGAAGGGTCTGTGGTCATGGGAACAACCAGGGGCACCTCTGCCCTTCAGTTAGAAGCTGAGTTTGGTGTCCCTGTGAGATCCACCTGAGAACCTGAGCAAGCAATAGAGGTGGCAGCTCAAATGGATTTCAGAGCTAGAGTAGCCTTTGGAGGTTGCCTAGGTGGTAGGACACGCTGTCCTCCAAGGTCTGTGTACTGTACTCGTGAGAAGTGTTTGCTCTTTGATTTTATTTCTATCAGATGGCTCAAAGGCTAAGTCCCACACCAGGGATGACTCATCACTCAGGCCCATGGCCACCAGGGAAGGAGCCCAGCTATCACCTGAGTCTCTCTCTGGCAGGAAATAACAAGATCCTATGAGCTAAAACACCTACCAAGAGGGCTGGGGAAGCACCATCCTAGATGCAGGAAAAGGGGAGGAAATAGCTCCTTGGATCCTGCACAGAAATTCTGTGAGATTAGTCAGACAAGAGCCTCTGAATTCTGAAACCCTTCCTCCATTCAGAAAATGTATTCCTGAAAGTAACTATGCAAATAACACAGGCATGTAAATAACAAAGAATTACATAATCAAGTCCTCCAGAGCCAGAGTGAAAGTAAAACAAAAGTCACTGTAGAATCCCAGCTCCTGTTACCTGAGGTTTTCCTTGTTTAACCCAAGACATATTTCCAAAATGCCCCAAAAATTTGTTCTGGAGGATTAAAGATACATTCATCTTATTAGGCAACTTTCCTAAGCACATTTTACTTTTGTTCCACATCAAAAATAATTTCTGAAGCAGCATTTAAAAGGTCTTATGTTTTTTCCAAAATGGCCAAGGAGAGACTAAAATAACGTGTGTTATTGCAACAAAAGATGATATTTGCGTGAATTCCCAAAGTGTCCTTCACTGACTTGTTATGCTTTTAAATGTCTCTTATTCACAATGGTCAATTCTCCCACATTCTCCCCACAATGACTATTCTATTCTAGTTACAGTGAAACAGAGGACCAGGACAGCAAGTTGCTTTGCAGAGAACAAAGGACCAGGCACACAGAACCTTAGATTTCAGACCCAGGTATTGGATCACAATGAAACACAAATAAGAGACTTTTTAATTAAAGCTGTTATTCATGCAGCTGCATGAACATGCTGTGACCCAGGGCAGTGAAGGACTCTGATTATTTGGGACATGGGATTTAGAACTAGTTTGGGTTTCAGGTTTTCTCAATGCCATGCCTTTCTGGGGAACAGAGAAAGCCATCTCTGACAGAATCCCAGGGAATGGAGAGCTAGGGGCAGACCACAGGGCAGCACAGAGCTCCTGGGATGCTCTGTAGTGCCCTCCTCTGGGTACCTGAGAGCTTTGCTTCTGTGCACTAAGGGAAACACCTGCTAGGTAGTAAAGCCAGGGCTGAGACGCCAGCTAGACCACTGGTGGCAAATCCTATTTTCTCAGGTCAAATGTTATCCCTCTCACACACCACCTGAAAAGAATATTAGGCAGGCCAAAGGAAGGCTTTGGCACAAGCACTGTACTTAACGCCTGTTTTTCCTGGGGTAGCATTAATACTAACCTGCCTTGTTCAGTAACCATGGAAACAAGAGCTGACTGTCAGCCATATTCAACAGACACATGCTCCCTGTTGGCAGTAGCCCTGGAGGGGGTGTGTGTAAGAGAGTGAGGGTGGAATCTTTTCTGAAAGACTCCAGCCCCCACTAGATCAGGCTCACAGGGTGGTAGACCCCATCTCTCACAGTACACAGGGGAAATATATGCCACAGCTGATCAGCTTCTTACTGTTATGGCACCTGGGAAAGCAGGCTACCTGGAGCCTCTATCCCTTCCCCAAAGCCACCGAGGAATCAGGATACTGAGCCTACACAGAGGCATGCTCTGCCACTGTGGAGCAGTCCCACGTCACTCCTGCTTCAGTGATGGCCTTAACACCATGGGGTGAGCAGCAGCCACGGTGAGCAGAACGGCTCAGTCTCTCATACACTCAACCCTGAGGTTCTTCCCTTTCTCTGTCTCTGTCTCACTCACACACACATTCTCTCTCACATAGAGAGAGAGAATTCTCTCTTCTCACACATATACATACACAATCAATCCTGAGATTCTTCATTGAAGAATCACACATTGAACCCACACATTGAACCCTGAAATTCTCTCACACATATGCATTCTTTTTATCAAGATTTTACACACACACACACACATACACACACACACACACACAACACACACAGAATAAACAAAGCCATCTTTAACTAACTAGGGAGTAAGGTCAAGAAAATAACCTCTGTTTCCCTAGTGCCCAGGGAAAAGGGCAAGGTGATGAGGCCTTGCTTGGCTGACAGCAGTGTGACGTCACAGTGTGGCTGAAGATTTTTTTTGTGGCAGGCTCAACCTACCCTGGGGGCAGGGCTGGCACAGCATGTGGCGCTGGAGATTGAACCATGGTCCCTGCATACTTGCCTAAGCAGGAGCTTTAGACCACTGAACTATCTCACCAGCACTGTCACAATGCAGATGCCCCCTGCAGGCTCAGTTCCTCTAGGGTCCTGTGGCAAGGGCCAGGAAGCCCTGGGCTAGAAAAACCAAGTTTATCAGCAATTCTGCTTTTTAAGGCTTACTCAGACACCAGCCCTGTGTCAGCTGGATCCTGAACAAACACAGTGCCCAACTTCATGACTGCTCAAAGCAAACCCATACAACCATTTTGATTTCTGCTTTCAGTATAGTAAATTATGTGAGACATTCCACACTTCCTTATAAAATAGGCTTTATGATTGTGATAGACTGTGATGTAAGTGTGATTTTCAGTAGGTTCAGAGTAATAAATGCATTTTCAATGTAGGATTTGTGTGGGGGTGGTGCATGCAGTATTGGACATCAAACCTAGGGTTTCATGCATGCTAGGCATGCATTCTACCACCAAACTATATCTGCAGCCCTGAAATTTGTGATGTATGATGGATTTATAGGAATGTCATCACCTTAAGGATCAAGAGACATCCAGAAGGAACTGAGGGACATTTCAGCCACACCCTCACACAGAGAGCCACAGGACCTGAGGGGACACAGCCCCCATGCCATTGAGAAAAGAAGACAGGTGAACTTTGGAAAAGTGGAATGGAGCAGCAGAAGCTGCCAAAGACGGTCCAGCACATTTCCCTATATGCAAATGCAATTTATTTCTGATTCCAGGGGACTGTAAACTCGATGTGGTGGGGAGGAGCCTCTGGGCCACTCTGCCTTTCTGCAGACAAGATGTTCACTTGTTCTGGTGAGCATGGGCAATGCATTTAGGAGTGTCTGACGTACATAGCTCATCTGATGGTTTCTCCAGATTCCTCAAGGGGATGAACGAATATGGCTGCTAAATGGTCTCTGTCAGGAAACGGTATCGATCTGCACAGCACAAAAAGAGCTAAGTACAGTCTTTGCAAACAGATTTCTCTCTCCCAGGTCTCAAGTCTTTCCCCTCTCCCCTTACAAATTTCTGTTTTTCTAAATAGGTAGCTGCTAAAACTATCACCAAATGTTGTGAAGAAAAATTAGGTACCCACCCCTGATTTTGCTTGCTTATATTAACATATACAATTCTGCCCCATGTACTCCTTCATCATTACCACTTATTTCCTGTGATTACCTCCTATATACAAGCTCAACTGTCTGGTTTTGGGCATTAAGGTAAAAATAAAAGAACACACCCAGGACACCATCCCATATTCTCAAAAAGCAGACTCCAGGCTCTTCGCCTCAATGAGCAGAAAGCCACGCACCACCTTCCCAGATCTAGAAGAATAGAATAATGCAGTTCATAAGATTTCAGGGGATTCCTCCACCCTCCGATGCCTATCTGTATAGCTCTCAGAGTCTGATCCATCCAAGCCAATTCACTCCCTACTTCTCACGCTTCTCTCCACTCCACACTTCGTATGCAGGCATCACACCCAGAGCAATCATGTTTTTCTCTGTCATCTCAGCTCTTAGGCTTTCTGCTGTGCACTTTGCTCTTTTCCTTCCTCCCACTTGTGATAAGTGTGAGCTACAGAAGCAGCTGGTAGGCAATGACCACCGGAGCTCTGAGAAGTGCTGCGGAAATGGGCTGCCGAGCCATGCTAGCCGGAGCAGCTGTGCCCTCTTCAATGCTATTTGTTCTCCCTCCCATGAGCACTTCTGCGACATGGCATCTTCCAAAGCTGAGCCGTGAGACAGATACTGCTTATCTCTAAAGTAGGCTTGGAACATACCCTAGAGGTACGATGGCAGAAGGAGAATCAGGGTGGGTTCAATTCTCACTCCAATGCTAGCTAACTAGGTGACATGTGAAATTATTTAACTTCTCTGAGCCTCAGGTTGCTCCCCATATTTACTGGCACATCACAGGCATCAAGAGAGGTAACATGAACAGCACCCAACACCTGCAGGCACTCAGCAAACATGAGCTTTCTGATTGTTGGGAAGAAGGGACAGCCAACCCCTTCTCCACTGCTCCTGCTGGTCTCCAGGACCAATATCCTCACAAGAAGAGGGCAGGAGTCACCCTGACTAGCTCCAGCTGTGAGGAGACTCCTTATTCTTTAAAAGCAAGGATTAACGAGATGTTTAAGAGTTTGTAGCCTTAAAATAGACTTGAGCCCTTAAATTTAAAAACTTCATATTAAAGTCACACATACAACACTTGCTGAGATGTCTCAGATGACCCTGTAGTACAACCTTTGTCATTTTAGGAGTTGTTTGTGCAAATGTACACCATGTGTAGCCACAATATTTGCCCACATTGCCTGGTGGGGGTATTCCTGGTCCACCCATAACTGCTGATCTTCTATACCCCTTTCTGTCCAAGCCAGTCTGACCAGAATGCTGTGGGTGCCCCCTCTGTGTGGTCTGGGTGTCCCCTCTTTTCTCCCTGCCCCTGTGTCAGGCTGACTTCATCCTGATAATGTCCTGCCGGATGCTCCCTCCTCCAACTTCTTATCGAGCCCTCCAGGCTAGGAGGCTCTTATCCTGGAAACAAATATTCCTCTTGTGTTTGAAATACCCAGAGAACCACCTCCTACATGTCAGACCCTATACTTCACTGGCCATATATTGGGCTTATGATACCAAATATTTCTAGAGTTACAGCTAGAGCCATGTCTGGCACATTATCATGGACAATATGCTTTCTGCCTAGCGGCCTTCCCTAGGCGGTCTGTGCCCCTTAGCCCTGCCTTCTGCCTATACCTCAAGCCCCCAATGGTAGGAATCCACTAGCACTACAGTACATTCTTTCCCAGCTGCCAACCCACCCCCACCTAGAAAAGCTGTCAAGTGTCTAAGAGGAGCACACAGCCCACAGGGAGGGCAGGTAGGCTGAGTGGCTGGGGCAAGGGTGGGTTGAGCTCAAGTGGGCTGGAGTGGTCAGGGCTGAACCTACCCACACCAGCCTTGACCGAGAGATTTATGAATCCCTTCTCTGTGGTCAGGCAAATTGTAACTGAACTAGATATTCCTATATTAAAATATTTTTTCATGATCAGAAACTGACCATGGGCATTCTCACCTAATTGATGTACCAGCTAATTCTGCCTCTTGCAAAAGTAACTATGAAAATAAGTTAAGGCTACAAAATTTGAGGGGGGAGGGGACTTCTATGAACCACTAGAAATCATGTATGAACTGTTATGTGAATATCTGTTCATAAATGAGAGGGGTCACTGCTTGTGCTCAATTCTCAATGACCTATGTGATCTCATATCCCTACTAATTCAGAAAGACTTTTAGTGGCCAGTGGAAAGGAAATGAAGAAAATACCTGGTGGTCATGGGTTGATGGAGAACATACATGGCTCTGACCTGGTTACCCTGGACATGACTTGACTTGGCAAGTCTGTGCTTGGTAAAAGAGGAGATAGGCAGCCTCAAGGCAGGGGGTACCATGGCTCTTGACAGCAGCTGTAGAGTGGATTTAACCACTTGTGAGAGGCGGGAACCACTTTGCTCAGCTGGTGGTTTACATGTAACAGTAAATGTAAGAGATCTACAAGTTTGATGCTTAGCAACCCCTCTGCAATCAGACTTTGGGGACATATTAAGGAAGACTATAGCAGTCACAGCACTTACCTATGTGCACAGTCCCCAAGAGCCAGCATTTCTAGAGAGAATCTTACCATAGTATCCCATTTAGCACTTGCACTATGATATGGACATCACAAACTCCATTCTGCATGTACCAAGCAATTCTCAGAGTTAATAATTAAAAGAACAATGAATAAAAAACAAGCTGGCTTTATCTGATGTGATAGTGAGAGCGTGGGGTGCACCTGGTCACCCACAGTGCCTTATCTTGTGCAAATCCAAAAGGCAGACTTCATTCCAACCAAATGACAGATACTCTTGGCAACAGGCAGCTGGTCTGATCTGCAATATGCCCATTCAGAGAGTCTAGGTACTTAGAGCTGACAGGGATGGACTAGACAGATACAGAGGACACCACTGTCAGAATCTGAGCACAGGTGGCAGTAAAACCTCAGTCTGCGTGTGCTGATTGGGGCTAAGGTGCCAAACACCTTTGTCATATACGGAGACACAATCCATGTCTGTTCCTTTACAGGAAAAGGGTAACTCAAAGAGTTAGGTACATAGAAAAGATTGGATTGATTGCCAGCCAGTTTCTTCACTTGCTGGACTGCTGCCAAGCGGAAGTAACATCCAGAAGATCAACATTTGCCTCTTTGTGCCAAAGGTGGGAGACAATAATTTCTTTTTGCCAATTAAGAACAATACACCCCTGGCCTTGAATGTAACACTCCCATACGGGTGGCAAGGGTGGGTGGAGGAAGTGGGAGATACTAGGCCCAGCAGCAGGAAATGACTTGGAAAATTCTCTAGGAATGTCAGGCTTCGAGGTTGGGACACTTATGATACTGGATATGGGAATCACAGGACTCAAAGGGCCCCTACCTATGAGTCCTGTGTAACAGTGATGAATCTGACAATTAAATTTTGAGGTAGTGTATAACCAGTGCATAAATAAACCAGGAGGGAGACTAGGGAAAGTGAGACATAGGACATAGGAAGATGAAACAAACAAACAAACAAAATCAATGAAACCAAACAAAAAAGAGGGTATTTCTCCAAGACTTAGCATTATGTGGCAATATTCTTTTTTTTTTTTTTTTAAATTTTATTTATTTATGTGTGTGTGTGTGTGTGTGTGGCCAGC
>NDGM011088305.1:0-12534 GCA_002564305.1 Octomys mimax
ATTTTGCTGAATTCATGCACCTACAATATTTAAATGGCAATGGAATACCCATTTCTGACAAAAGTAAACAAAAAAGGGGATACAAATGAAGGACCATTTTGTATCTTTACTTACAAAATAGGATAGAAATGCAGGTACTTTCTCATAACTCAATGAGAAAAAAGATTCGCACTAATAGTGTTTGGACAGGATAGCATGTCTGTATCTTGTACTATGAATAACCACTACAAAGACAGCAATGTGCAATGTATTAATTGTTGTAACTCTCCTACCAACCTGCTTTGGAGCTGTCTCATTGTAATTTTTTTCTCAATAAAATCAACAACAACAAAAAAAAAACCCTCAAGATATCTAAAAGAAAAGAGTAGCTGGGCTGGGGAGATATCTCAGCGGTCTAAGCGCCTGCCTGGCAAGCTCAAGGACCCAGGTTTGATGCCTGCTACCACATGCTGTGCTGCCCCCCCCACCAACCAAAACCGGACACTGTGACACATGCCTGTAATCCCAGTGCTGGAGAAGCTGAGACAGAAGGATAGCTACAAGTCCATGCTGCATAATAAGACTCTGTACCAAATAAATAAGTAAATAAATAAATAAATTCATTCTTTTTTTTTTTAAAAGGGTACCTAGCATTTACTGAGTGTTTATTGTTCTAAGTATTTCCCATATTTTTGGCTATCTGGTCTTCCTAACAACAGTATCAAGTAGACAGTGTTATCCTGGTTTCAAAACAAAAGGAGTAAGTCAGGGAGAGACCAACTGACATTCAAGGTCATATGCCAGTTTCACAACCCAGGGTCATAGTCACCAAGGCTTACTCCCTTCCACCTATGCATGAGACACTCTGCAGTCAGGAAAAAGGCATGAGCTATAGCAATATGTCAATGTGCAGATTTGTTCAGAATCCATTATTTCATCTAAAACAAAAAACATAGTGAAATGGATGTATCCTAATAGTTTACAAAAACCAGAGCCAATCTAAGTAATCTTTTCCTCTTCTCTTCAGGGTTGGTTAAATACATTTGATAATTCATACAAATGAACACTGTGGGACTGTGGAGTAGAGTGACATAATCTGTAAGTAATGAGAAGAGCACCAAGAATTTTCTCAGTGGAAGAACCAAGTTGTAGAGTGGTATGGATGGCATAGCTCTATTTATATTATATAAACACATCCAAAAGAAATGTGTAGAGGAAGGGTTAATAGTAACTATTTTCTGAGTGGTAGATATTAGAATTTTTCTAATTATTTTTCCTTTAAATCTTTTACTAAACTCTAACATTTTGGGCAATGTAGAGTTGATAAGTTTTCTGTTGTAACAAATGAACAGTTTCGTCCTCATATTTAAAAAGCCCTGCTTACTTTGCATTTTAATTCTATCTATCTGCCTCAAAATTGCATTCTTATTAGTCTTTATCTCCTATTTCTCTGTACTATTCTATGTTCCCCTCAAGGAAAGAATTAAACAAAGTTCTTAGGATTGTCTGTTAACATGCCTTCAGTCTATCACTGCATTACTATATGAAAATATATTCATGTTTTAGAAGACGAGTAGGGAGTTAATGGCAAAAAATAAGGTTGGAGAATGATGCCCTGGACAGCAGGAGAATTGAACCTTGGTTCGGACTCTGCCACCGACCCATACTGTGATCCTGGGTATGACACATATCTTTTCTGAACCTCTTTCTTTCTGCACAAAACATGAGGAAATGCAGATCCATAATCTTTGAGCTGAGGTCACTAGCATCCTTTGGTTTCTCCAGATGTGCTTCAGGGGCCACCAGGGCAGCTGAGACCTTGAGGCACAAGGGCTGGACCTGGGTTTCTACCCTGCTTTAACCCAAACCACCCTAGTTTTATTTATTTCAAATAACAGGATTTCATGAGAGATTCTAATTGAAGAAAGGGTTCTAATACTCCGAATAAAAGAAGAAGAGAGGAAAATTTGCAAACCACAGACTAAGCTGATGGCTAAGTTTTCTTATAGCTTTAAGTTCCTGTTTTGAAATTAATCTATGCCTCAAAATGTAAGTGAAAAAGCAGTGAAAACGCAGTTTGCCCTGAAGAGAATTTCCGAGTCACTGAACATCAATCATGAAAGAGTCTCTGCTGCTAACATGTGGCACGTTGATTTTTTGCTTCCCTCCGGTTAATTTACCATCTGCCTCATCTTCATCAAAACATTAATTTTAACTTAATCCCCTTTCTTCCTCTCTGGTGGTAAAGAACCTGGCTTACTTTGAAATAAAACAAATACAGTACAGTTATGCTTTCATATGCAGCGTGGTTTCCATTTGATTATGGAATCTAGAATACTGACATGAACTCAGTAATTTAGTCTTTTTCTGAGACTCAAAGTCTAAAATGCCATTTGAGTGAAATGTATTAAAATTCATTAAATACTCTAAAGATCTGCTGTGTACAGGGGGTAGCACACAGTGTGTGCTGTGAGTGAACTAGGGTAAGACTTTGATCAGAAGGCTGTCTGTGCTTTTGATTATGAGAGGAGGTTAAATCTATGCAAGTTTGAAGGATAGAAAGGCATCACATGGGTAAATGGAGGTCAGGAAAAACTTTGAGAGTCTTTCGAACTGTGTGAGTTTGGTGGACATAGCTATCAGGAAAGGGGATTTCTGTTGAAAAGAATACTGAAGAAGCTGGGATTTAAACGAATAAGCAAAAAAGCAGTTAAGGACCACATATACTTTGTGAATATTACGGTTGGATTAGAATAGGGTATAATTAGAAGATGACAAAGACTAACAGCTAAGAAGGCAACTGGAGTGCTCACTGCTCAAAGACCCAGTTAAAAAGTGACAAAATTGACTGATAGCAATGAGTGATGAGAGTGCGTCCTACAGCAGACCTACAAGAACTTAGAGAATGCCCGGAAGTAGATGGGAAGAGCAAATAGAAGTGACTGCTACAGTCTATGCAGAAGACAATGGTGGCTCAGGCTAAGTTTGTTGGAGAGTAGGAGGAGAAACTTAGAGCAGTTGAAAACTATGTATGTGGAAGATTAACTTGACGGGAATTGAGAGATGGAAAAACACTTGGAAGTGAACTTCATTGAGCTAGGGAACCTGACAGGAGGACAATGCATGCACTTCGTGGGAGCCATTTTGACTCTGACATGTTCAAGAGGAGGGGGTGATGGGAAAAGAGCACTGTCTGAAATAGTTTTGAGACTATGATAGCAGAGGAAAGTTAGAGTTCAGTAAATGCAATGAACTATAAGGAGAAACATGGGTAAAAAGCTATAGGACAGATGAGAATTTTTCACAACAGAATGAGTCCTCAACGGGTCCCTGCATAGATATCAGGAAAAATGGTACAATTTAAACAAGACAATTTGGTCAGATTTTTCTGATAGTTAAACAGAAAAAGAAATTAATGCTTGATTTGAAATAAACACATCTCTTCCTAAATCATTTGTGAACAAGTTTTCAATGAATGACTGAGTTATGTATCTTCTGAAATTTTACCAGTGGAATTTTCTCTTCATCACATGTTTGAATGTTTAGAACTCTGTTAATGTTCTATTTAGTTCAAGTGGTTATATGTTGGTTCTTTGGCGCCATTGTCAATAATAAAATTCAACCAAACAAACCCCTAAATATGGCTTTGTTTTTCTCTTTTTAAACATATCTGATTCTCAGCCCAAACCAAGATCCAATTGTTTCTTCTTATGTGGGAGACAAGTGTAAGTGACTGACCACCATTAAAATACTTTACTCAGCAGACCCCTTGTCCTTTTGCTAACCTATCTGTCTACGCAGCCTCCCAAGTACTCTCTGTTATTTATAGGCACCTTCCTTAATACACACCTCTAGCCCTTAATCAACTTCTTACTCTATTCTCTTTCCTTTCTAGGGACAGAGCCAAAAAAAATCTGTATTTTTAACCAGTATCCCATGTGATTTTTGAGATTAGGCAAATTTAAGAAAAATCTGGGTAGGATTTCTTCAGGAGTGCAAGCAGGAGTAAAACAGATGGGCCATAGTCCTTTGATCCATGGACCCAGACTTGGTCTGCACTTGATTCTTTTCCTATGTGGCTTTTACCTACGTTTTCATCAAAACAAAGATCAGCTTAAGATATCTGAAAATCATTGTTGTGCATCTATTACTAATTCTGACTATCTTGCTTTTTCTATTCAGTTTCACATTAATAACAATCATAGGTCCTCAGTTTCTTGAGGTCCAATCAATGAACCTAGTACCTTAGTACCTATTATATGAGAAAATCTATTTTGCACATTGAAAAAAAAAAACCCTTCTTTCAGGTTACTTTGTCATGGGAGATATACATAATTGGTAAATGAACCTTGCAGAATATGTGAGATTAAGGATTATTACTGACAAAATTAAAGCATAAGATGGGGTATAGGGAGTTCCAGAGAAGCTGTGCATTTAGGTCCATATGTGTATCTGAGTAGGTGTGTTTACGCAGTGTGTTTAAACAAAATTATTTTAAATATGGAAGAAGGAAGGTCTTGTGATATAACTGATGATTGAGAGAAGTCCTAAAAGAGGCAAGGAACTGAGTCCTGTGGCTATCTGGAAGAGAATTACGTTCAGACAAGAATGCACAAAAGATGTTCAGTTAGCATTAGTAGGATGACTGGACAAAAACATAGGAATTCCCTCAGTGAGGTGATTTTCTGCAGACACAGTCATCTCTTCCCTGCCCATCATTGCCATGAGTGCTATGGGAAATCCTTGGAATTGCTACATTGATTGTGGTATTCATGTCAGTAAGAGCACTCTTTACTGATAGGATTGAGGGTTCTCTTTACTTCCCTGGAGATACAGTGCTACCTTCAGGTAGCTAGAGCTCAACCCTTCTGAACCTCAGCCTCAAGTGTTCTGGTTAAGAACATCATCAACACAACATTAATGTGCAGAAAGGCATCTAACTTGATGCTTTTCTTATAAAGTGCTTCCTTAGTGAATGCACGGTTATATAAAAATAATGTCACAAATTCCTATATTTAAAAGTTCTGGAGCCAGGGAGATAGCTCAGTAGAATAAGCATTTGCCTGGCAAACACAAGGTCCTGAGTTCAATCCCCATACCACCAAAAAAAAAATCTTTTTCTTAATAATACTATCAGTGAGTTTCTAATTCCCTATGCCCCTCTGAGGGGGAAAAGAAAAGACATAAAGCAGGAGAAAAGAAATGATAAAGGAGGAAGAATAAATGAAAATGACATGATACAATGTAATCAACTCTTACATAATCCAAAATCTCCCTACGTCTTTCCAATGTAATGCAATATTTTCAACCTCCTTTCAATTCTGAAACTGAAAAAATAAATATATCTAAAAATGAAAAGTTTAATTATCTCATCTTCAATGGCACTAAATGACTAACAACGAAAGGAGGTACTTGTCATTTTCATCAGCTGATGGACTGCTAACCTGCCACATCATGGCAGCTTCATATTTATTACTTTGATGCAATATCTCCTCCAACTTGAGATCTAATTCCCACCTGGTCTTTCTGTCCAGTCCCACTTAGACACACTGCTTTCCTTTCCCTTCTTATTTAGTAACGTGATCCCCATTTCCTTTCCCATTTAATCTTCCCTGAGAAGCACTGTTGTTTCTGACATCTGTTCCTTTCCCATCCGCCTCTGTGAACTAAGATAAAGACCAAGTTTTCAAGAAACATAAAACTCATCTGTCAACTTACATCCCCTTCCACCTGTCAGAGGTCTTGGTGCCTCTCCCAAGTGTACTCTTAACTCTACACCAGCTTGAAGCACTGACTGTTGAACTCTGTAGAGACTTTTCCCTGCTCTTCATATTTTTTCTTTTAACACTTCAAACATTATACTTACAATATATATGCTCACTCCTCACTGTAATTTTGCATACATCCCCTATGCGATCACTTCTGCTGTATCGAAAGCATAGTATTTCAAGAAATGTCTATCTAGTTCTAAAACCCAAAAGGCTCAACTTCAGGATTTAATCTAAAATCTGAGTGATCGAAGAAATGTTACAGCTGCTACAGCTGCCAATATGGATACAGAAGCAAACAATGACCTCATAATATTTGTTCATGCCCTTAACATATTTATCCGGGATTAGAGCAAAGAGTTTGGGGTTTAGGTCTCTCCTTAAAGACCACCTGTGAGATTTTGTTAGCTCGCCTACATTCAGATCCTGCTCAGATGACTCATGTTTGACTTATTCCATACATTTCTTTCTGCAATCTAGAACAAGCTAACTTTGTACTGAATTTCCTCAGAATATTACCTGCTTGTGTGTATTTTATTTTTCATAGTGGCAGGTGTTTGTATAATTCTTTTAATTATTTTTGAATCCACTTACCTCTCTCCTTTTTCCTTTCTCCAAAAAGTCTGCCTCCTTGGTTCCTACCATTTCTCCTTTACTGTAACCATATATAGTTGGGGCTTCTCATATAAGAGAAAGCACACAATACTTAGCTTTCTGTGAGTTGTTTCATTGCGTTTTATGTTCTCATGTATATTTTTTCATTATTGCCCATGTTGAAAGTAAAATTAAGACACAAGTTCTCTATGTAAAATACACATTTTCTTCACATCTGAACAGCTTCTTGTTTCCCAGGAGCCACAGGTTGATTTCCCCTCGCTACAGGGAGGCACGGGAAGTGCCAACATTCTGTATCTTTGCTTCCATTCCATTCCTCCTCTTCCTCTTCCCTTTCTTGGAATGAGGCTTTTGAGTTTTAACAAGATCCACCACCTCTGTGAAGACCGCTGAGTGAGCTTCTCCATCCTACAACAGTGCTGTTGTGTTTAGAGACATAGATGCACTTTCTCCTCTTAGCTGGCAAATATTTTTGACTCTCTTCTCTGGCCATAGCAATAGATCAGCACTCATCATTTTGTTATCAGTTTTATGTTATTATCTACAAGTCTATTTTCCATATTAGAGCTCTTGAATGTTTTGTTGTTTTGTTTTTTACATTTCTAGATACAGTGTCTGATCCATTATATAAACACAAGGCAATTTTGTTGAAATAAACACATGCTCATGCTTTTGATTACTGTTCAAAGAGTATTGAAGAAGGTAGAATGAGAGACAAGTCCAACCCTCTCAGCTTCAAGAGGAAATTTCTTTGACTTTCTCTATGTTTTCTGGTTCGTAACCCTGCATAATATGTCGATATTATTCCTTCTTTAATTAATAGCTCTGGATAGCAGCTCTTCCAATTACCCAGTGGTGTCAGCTCACTCATAGCACCTCTTACAGATTTCTTCACCATTGATGCAATCTTTTAATTTATTTTTTTCATCTGCATGTTTGATACAGTCTCACTACACAGCTCGAACTTGTAATGATCCTCCTGTTTTCAGCCTCCCCAGTGCTGGGATTACAGGTGTAATTATCATGCCTGGTCTCTGTCACAGGTTCAATGTGCCCCGGGGACAGCGCTGGCAGGGCATGCAGGACTGGGGATCTAACCCTGGTCCCTGCGCTTGCCAAAGCAGTGTGTAGTCCGCTGAGCTATCTTGCCTGCCTGTAATTCTTTAGCTGAAGTGATAAGAAACGTTTTTGCCTCCCAATTTAGAACTTCAGAATCTACAAAGGCTATGTTGTATATCCTATGCTACAAAAATCCATATAGGCACATCTTCAATAAAATATGTGAAAAGTCACATTAATCTAATATATAAAGATTATAAGTGTGCATGTGTGAAAACCAGGTTTTATCAACCAAAAACTTTGTCAAAAGTTGTTTTCTTCAGTTTATGATGGTGAAGCCACAGGAGACATCAATTATTCCATTTTCTGTTTCTTCTCTGATTCACTTTAACACTATCATACTAATAACACATAACTCTTCACTTTGAAAAATTCTTCATCTATGGAATCTAAACCCAAAGTACTCAATTATTTAACTTCTATTAGTCTTGCTATTCACATATGAATGGCTTCATAGCTATTTTTCTATTACTTGCTTTTCCAATGTAAGCATCTGGCTCAATATGCTGTTGTCCATTTCTTCTCCTCTTATTTACCATCTCACCCATGGCCCTCCCTGCTATGGTTCCCCACTGCAGTTTTGCCTATAAAATAGAAAGAAATTTTATAAGTTAAAGGACATTGCTGAAGCCCTTAAACATGGAATTATTTGAATTATATGAAGCACATAACATTTGAATTAGCTGACCAGATATTAGCATCCATAATCTGTTTCAGTAGACATAAAGTACAAAGTTTCCTAATCATTATCTAGAATACAATGAACAAATATAAAATGTTATTGACTACAAAATCAGCCTGTAATAATTCAGGAAAGACACAGCTGTTGAGTGTTCCAGTTTAAAATATAATAAAAACACAAAGACAGGTAGCTATTTTATTTTTTACAAAAACATTCTTTGTAATCCAATCTTGCCATCACCAGCTCACACATTTATTTACAGTGAGGCTATAAAATAAGATTGAGTGTGCTGGTAGCTGAAGGGCTTCTTGTGTGGTGTTTTTGCTAACACAGCCAGGCCTATACACAAGCAACCATAGCGAAGGGACCTGCAGTTGGCATTGATCTTGGCACCGCCCACTCCTGTGTGGGTGTTTTCCAGCACAGAAAAGTGAAGATAATTGCCCGTAATCAGGGAAATCGAACCACTCCAAGCTATATCACTTTCACTGACACCAAACAGCTGATTGGAGACGCTGCAAAAAATCAAGTGGCAATGAACCCCATCAGCACAGTTTTTGATGCTGAGCATCTGACTGGATGTAGATTTGATGATGCTGTTGTCCAGTCTGATATGAAGCACTGGGCCTTCATAGTGGTGAATGATGCAGGCAGGCCCAAGGTTCAAGTAGAATACAAAGGAGAAAAAAAGAGCTTCTACCCAGAGGAGGTGTCCTCTATGGTGCTGACAAAGATGAAGGAGATTGCAGAAGCTTAGCGAAGACTGTTACCAATGCTGTGGTCACTGTGCCAGCTTGCTTTAATGACTCTCAGCGTCAGGCAACCAAAGATACAGGAACTATTCCTGGTCTTAATGTACTTAGAATTATCAATGAACCAACAACTGCTGCTATTGCTTATGACTTAGACAAAAGGTTGAAGCTGAAAGAAATGAGCTGATTTTTTATTTAGGAGGTGGCACTTTTGATGTGGCAATCCTCACTACTGAAGATGGAATCTTTGACATGCAATCTATAGCTAGAGATACCCACCTAGGTGGAGAAGATTTTGACAACTGAATGGTCAATCATTTTATTGCTGAATTCAAGCACAAGCATAAGAAGGACATCAGTGAGAACAAAAGAGCTGTCCACCATCTTCGTACTGCATATGAGCAAGCTAAGAGAACCCTTTCTTCTAGCATCCAAGTCAGTATTAAGATTGATTCCCTCTATGAAGGAATCAATTTCTACACCTCCATTACTTGTGCACGATTTGAAGAGCTGAATGCTGACCTGTTCCATGGCACTGTGAACCCTGTAGAGAAGGCTCTTAGAGATGCTAAACTGGACAAGTCTCAGATCCATGACACTGTCCTGGGGGGTGATTCTACCCATATCCCCAAGATCCAGAAGCTTCTGTAGGACTTCTTCAATGGAAAAGAAGTGAATAAAAGCATCAACCTTGATGAGGCTGTTGCTTACGGTGCAGCTGTTCAGGTAGCCATTTTATCTGAAGACAAGTCTGAAAATGTCCAAGATTTGCTGCTGTTGGATGTCACTCCTCTTTCTCTTGGTATTGGAACTCCTGATGGCATCACAACAGTCCTCATCAAGCACAATACCACCATTCCTAGCAAGCAGACCCAGACCTTCACCACCCACTCTGACAACCAGCCTGGCATGCTCATTCAGGTATATGAAGGTGAGTGTGCCATGACCAAGGATAACAACCTGCTTGGCAAGTTTGATCTCACAGGCATACCTCCTGCACCCCGTGGTATTCCTCAGACTGAAGTTTTGATATTGATGCCAATGGCATCCTCAATGTTTCTACAGTTGATAAAAGTATAGGAAAAGAGAACAAGATTACCATCACTAATGATAAGGGCCGTTTGAGCAAAAAGGACATAGTGCATATGGTCCAGGAAGCAGAGAAGTACAAAGCTGAAGATGAGAAGCAAAGGGAAAAAGTATCCTCCAAGAATTCATTGGAGTCCTACAATTTCAATATGAAAGCAACTATTGAAGATGAGAATCTTCAGGGCAAGATTAATGATGAAGATACAGAAGATTCTTGACAAGAGTAATGAAATCATCAACTGGCTGGATAAGAATCAGACTGCAGAGAAAGAAGAATTTGAACATCAGCAGAAGGCACTGGAGAAAGTCTGAAATCCCATCATCACCAAGCTGTACCAGAATACAGGTGGCATGCCTGGAGGAATGCCTGGGGGCTTCCCTGGTGGAAGAGCTCCTCCCCCAGGTGGGGTTTCCCCAGGGTCCACCATTGAAGAGGTTAATTTAAGCCAACACTAAGTAAAGATATAGCATTCTTCCACAACCAATAAAATTGAAAGACCTAAATTTGTAGCAAATTTTGTGGCAGTTATTAAAGTTGAGCTGCTATAGAAAAGTACTGGGCATCCTCAATATGTGAATAATGGAACATGTACACAGGGAAGCGTAGCATTGCACTTTAAGCACTGTACTATAAGTGGAAGTTCAATATCTTCAATAAAAATATTTAAATTGGCTTTAAAAAGACTATAAAATAAGACTGGAAATTTTAGCAATAAAATTAGGAGACAAAGAAAGAACAATATTGGGAAAAACAAGTGATGTAATAAGCAATGGTGAGCAGGAAAATGGTAAAATATGAAGCGAGAAGTCTACTAGGCATACCTCTAATGAAAGGCTTTCTGTACGAAGGACCCACCAGGAACCTAAATGTCTCAGAAAGTAAGGACTGATAAATGTTGCTGTACCAGCTCCTGGCTTCCCAAGCATCATACTGGTTTTGGGCTTCTGCAAGCAGCTCCCTCCCTAAGTGCCTGTTAGTAGCTGAACAAAAGAGGGCTCTAGGAGTTCCCAAGCTCAGAACACTCCACCACCACCACCACCACCACCACTGCCAACATTTGGGGGATGGTGGTGACATTACAGTGAGACGTAAGGATGTTGGAGATCTTCAGATCATCCGAGTGTCATCATACTGTAGGTCAAGATATTGAGATTGCCTGTAGCACTTAATTCTAATTAGAATACTGTTTTTTAAAGAAGTATTAGTTTTTCACTATCATAAACAACCATGGCTGTGTCATCTCAGCTACTAAAGGAAGATTCTTATGGAGCTTGAAAAAGACTTAGGAAAGAAAATATGGTTCGCTAATAGTGAAATGAAAGTTTAAAGTCATCCCCAAGAGATGGAGGAAGGGAAAAGGGTGAAGGTATGTTCTGTACCTGTACTGACTCCCCATGATGACTGTCATCACTGTCATTAAAATTATCTTCAGAACTCACTGCTATAGCAAAAATGTGATCACTATGCTATACAATGTGCTCCACAACTTTTCTGAATTTATGCCACCCTCCTTGGGTTTATGTGTGTTCATAAGGCCTTCTATTCCCCAGCAAGGGTGCCTTCTTTGGCGCTCACAGAGATGTGTGGAAAATGCATATCCTATTGTAATGCTCCGAAGTAAAGTGTGGCTGCACGCAGCACTTCCAGGGAACATTGTTATTTTAAGTATTCTAAATGCCAACAGAACCCAAGCTGCTATGTACCTAATTACGGAGGAAAAATACCTAGGTTGAAAATTTAACAGATCTTGGTCTTGAAATTTGAGCATAAAGGAAGGTCATAGATATATGCCAAAAATTCTTTGTGTGGATGGAGTATGGAGTTAAAAAGAAGACTGTCATATACATCTGTGTGAATGTATAAAAATGCACATGAAAGACATGTGTATTACAGTCTTGTCCTCTATTTCTTTTTCATGTTTACCTAAAGAAGCTTTAACAATCACAGTAGTAAAAACAATGTTACATTTGCCCAATTATTTAAATTATACCTTTAAGACAGAAATATTTATTCCAAGGAATGAATCATTTTTCTCTAATTTGGTCTTCAGTGTTTCTGGGTAACTTTAACCTTAAGAATTTACAAGCCAACAAGTTGTTTTTTATTTCATAAGTAATCCTGATTAACTGATATCTTTGCCCAGATGTAACTTTAGTATCTATAACAAATGAAGAACTCAGGTTTGCTTCATATAAGCAGGGAGGGAGATTTTCAAACATAAGTGGATCAGTGCCCACTGGCTAATAAGCCATGTAATCACTACTGTGGGAGATCGTGTCTGAGACAGAGTTGCCGATAAGGAAGTCAAAGTAGTTCAAATTTTATAGTCTTCTCTACAAATTTTTATAGATACACTAAATAAAACGTGTATCTTTCAAAAGAATTATCCCTTCTAATGAAGAAAGTATTCTGGACTATGATTTCCCAATAGATTAGCAATCTATAGTTGGATTGCATCATGAATTCTACATGAAATTTAACAACTAGGTGGCTAAATTTCTTGATTTTCTTCAAGTTCTCACATAACTG